>BGPR01000575.1:254868-290537 GCA_013235015.1 Araneus ventricosus
AAAAATCTTCAAAATGCATCTAAACTCTTGGGACCATTGACATGCTGTTGAATACGGCTAGGGTGATTTGGATGAAATTTGGTACATATGTTTCTTAGTGGTTGATTAAAAATACTCTAAGTATAAATAAGCGCTAACCGAATCTGTGAGGGTTGGATGGGATTAAGTCCTTTAAATACATGTAATAAATGGGCCTATTGACATAAAATTGATGAGATTGGGGCAATTTTGATGACGCAGGGTATATATGCTCCTCACAGGCTGACTAAATGTAGTGTATGGATTAAAAAAATGCTAATCCAATTCTTCAGAGTGAGGGGAGGAGGCAAAATTATGAAAATACAAGAAAGTGAGGTAAAACAGGGTAGTGGGGTAAAACACTAGATTCTGGCGCTATTAGTTCTCTTTTCTAGCGCACAGATACTGAATTACACCCAACTAGTCAAGAAAAAGGAATAGTCATAGTAGCGTGATGTTGCTGCTGAATTCACTGCATCTTTGAAGGTTTCTTTGTTTTAAGACCTCAACTTTCCAATGTTCGCTTGATTTTAAACCATACTTATTTAATCATTACAGTTATAAAAACTGTATTTAATACAGTTTATTATTCGTTTAATAATAATTTATACCCTATCAACAATAAAGTTTTAGTACAATATTTGCGCGGTTATATTTCGTCTTTATAACCTCTGCACTCGGGGTAAAACAGAGTACTCCAAGTGGCGTAAGACCGGGTTAGTCAGTAACGATGATTCCTCCGAAGAAGACGAAAGAAATACATCAGATGTTGATTGTTTATATTTTCATGATGTATTCTCTAATTTAAATAAAGAGGAAATGTTAATCCAATGTAGAAACTATCTTAGTTGGGCCACGAAAGTTGCAGTGCCATATAGGAAGAAGACAACTGCTTTATACGTGAATTTTGTAAATAATATTCTTAACTTGTCTTACAAAATAAAAATACCTGCTACCCTTCCACTGAAAATCAAGTTTTCCTAATTTCACATAGAATTAACATGTATTTTCGATTTTACCTCACTAGTGGAGTAAAACCACCGGGAAAAGTAAGTAGTAAGAAATTAGTATCCGTTTGACCTTTCTTTAAAGATATATTGTGCTGAAATAAACAATGAATATTTTTTTAAAAAATTGACAAGTTCTGTGTCGAATAGTTTAGCTGCAACAGGCCGTCGAGTCTTAGGTACTCCTCTTTACTCTGGATGTAAACCCTTGAGCCGATTGACATGCTATTGGATGCAGCTAGGGCTATTTTCATTAATTTTGGTGTATATACTTCTAATTAGCCAACTAAGAATATTGTAGTGGTTAATAAACGCCAACCTAATCTCTGATGTTAGGGTGGGACAAAGTAGTTTAAATGCATTCGGCAAAAGGACGATTGACATGAAATATAATACGGCTGGGGCATTTTGATGAAATTTGATACACATACGTGCCTTATAGCCAAAATAAAAGCACTTTAGGGGTAAATAAATACTCATCCAAAACCTCAGGTAGGGTGAAACTCAATACTGCTAGAGCGATTTTGAAGAAATTTGGGAAGCATGTTCCTCATTAATCGACATGAAGTACTGTTGGGGTAAATAAACCCTCATCCAGTCCTTCAGGGTAGGTTGCGGCATTGTCTCAGAAATAAACGCGAAAAGTGGACTGATCGAAATGAAACTTAATTCGTAGGTTTCAATACTGCCAAACTAAAAATATAGATAGGGTTAAATCGTACTTAGTCAACACTTCAGGATCATAACTACCGATCAGATATGTAGAAATGTTGATTTAGAACTGCTGGAGATATCGCGTAAATGCATGTTTCATTAGTTGATTTCGATACTTTATTGAAATTTGAGTTGAAAAATAACTCCCACAATGTTCAACAACAACAGCAAAATACTGTATTAAATATTGACTGTACTAAAAAAATGACTCGCACGCTTTTGTGTTGGACGGAGGTGAGTCATAGGAAGACATTTATCAAATGGACCAATTAGCATGAAAGTTTTATGTCCTGGGTTAATGAAATAATAAGATGTCCCCAAATATATATATATATATATATATTTAAACCATTAAAACTGAAATAATATTTTCATCATATACACCTATTAAACCATCTTTTAAATTCAAATATAATAAACTATATAACCTAATATTATTCACACATTGAAATACAGTATATATATATATATATACATATATATAAATTTAAATTGGCTAACAATGTAGGAAATAAATGTAATACTCTATAATCTGATTTAGGATAAATGACTTTTTATGATGGTTAACTTTTTGTACTAATAGTTTTGAATTATTTCGTTAAAAAATTGAAAATTTTTTCCGAAAAAAGTAATAATAATAAGCATTATGTTATTTATAAAATTTTGTTTGGTTTCTTTTCTTCCAAAATATTTTGATCTGAATAAGGCTGTTCAACGCCGGGTACTCTGCTAGTGATTTATGATAAATAATAGAAATTTTTGTACTAATAGTTTTTGAATTATTTGTTTAAAAAATGAGAAATATTTCCGTAGAAAAGTAATATTAATAAGCATTATGTTATTTATAAAATATTGTTTGGTTTTTTTTCTTCCAAAATATTTTGATCGGAATAAGACCAGGCTACGATGGGTACTGTACTAGCTCGAAGATAAAAAGAAGTAAATAATCGGATAAAGATAAGTTACTTTTTTCAGCATTTACCCCCCTAACTGCCGCCGGCGTATATATACGCCTCACTCAACTGATGCGTTAACTGCCGCCGGCGTATATATACGCCTTTCCGAAGTACGATCCTTTGCATTGCGCTGCTATAAAGAAAACTGCTCCCACGGCCTTGGAATGCCATAAAATGACCTTGACAATGTTTGAAACGGATTTTCTTATTTCAGAGAAGAGGGGTAGGGTATTGGTAAAAGGGATGTTTCTGAAACGGTGAAAGTCATAGCTGTGCAGTTTTTGCTTCTGTTTCTGCACTACCTACACTACCCTACTACACTAAAAACCTACACTAAAAAGCACTACCTACTCGGTAGTGCTTTTTTTATTCTTCTTTTGCTTCCGTTTTTGTTTATTATGCGAAATAGAAGATCTTTTTACGAAAATGTCTGATAGTGATGACAGTGATTTAGATTACTATTTTACGTCATCTTCAGGATCAGAAACGTCGGCATATGATGCTTTGTTCCGGGGATGGTTGGAGGGGGAGGGATATGAAAGTATGGGGTACTAAAAAAGGATTAATCAAGGGGTATCGAAGGGGGAAAAAAGAGATTCAGAACCATTTGCCTGGGATATGCCCATGTCTCGAATATAAGAAAGAGATGCAACGGTAAGGACAACAAAAAAGTTGTACCATGTAGGATCAAGTGGCATTGGGGAGCGAATTGCGCAAGGTTTCGTCAGCAGTTAAGGGGTTAACCACACCAAGAATCATAATCAATTTCCTAACACTCAGTTAATGTTTCAAATGGAAGTAATTAGATGATCTTCAGTTTACTTTCGAAGAGTTTTTTGCTGTCACATTCAAAACTCGGTTTAATACAATTGTATGTAACCTTTGATGAGAAACGATCTATGAATTTTTCATGATACACTTCGGAACCTAGCCATATTTTAAGAATCTTCTATAAATTTTATCATGACATTAAACTATAGTGCATTAACAGTTTTTACAATTTTTGACACAAATGAGGAGAAATTTGCAGTCGTAGTTAAAATAAATTACCATGACAAGGCAGATAATTATTATAGACAGCTTTAAAACAACCTTCAGTATAAATAAAAATTATCATTATATCATTAAACTATGCAGTTAATGCTTGTCATCAAAATCACATTAAATATAAAGGAATGATAGTTCTTTCAGTAAATTTTCAAATTTAACGCTTAAAACTTTCTGACTAAGCGACGAACAAATTTTATCCTCTTCCAACAAACAAAGAGTCTAAAACTTATTGCTGTTATCAAACGTGAAACATCGCTTGAAAGATATAAATTTCACACTGGGATATCTTATGTCATTTAAGTTTTTTCGTGGCTTTGCAAATCTTTTCCCCTTTGTAAACAGATTTTATTATACGAAGTGCAATTTGTTGCCACCTACGAAGGAACAAAATTGGTTTTTCTGATCAAATGAGAATTCCCAAATCGTAAATGAGAAAAAACACGTTTCTTTCGCAACAGAATGTAGTGATAAGAAAAGGCGTCCGTGACACCGTCAAGAAATGAAAGCTAGGAAAAAAAAAGAATATCTTGAAATGAAATCAGTTCCTATAGTAATATGCTAACTCAAATCTATTTTACAGTTCCATGATAAGACATACTTTTTCTAGTTTCTTGATTTCTTTAAATTTGTTTTGTTGTGAATAAAACTCATTGCAGAAATATTGTATCTGGATTCAAATAACGCAAGATGTTTATGAATAAATGTTTTTAAAAGCGCTATCGCTGTTGATGCATAAATAAATGATTTGCATGATAAAAATATTATTTTTTTATAAATTAATAGCCAAGATGTAATACGAATTTTATTCAAGCTCAGACTTTTAAATGCACTTATTGTTGTCAGTGTTAATGATTTCTTGTAGATCAATTTCTAAACTAAATAAAATTTTCGTCCAGACTCATTTATTGTTGTTAATTCCTTGACCTGTTTTTCCAATAATTTGATTATTCTTGTTAGATGTGCTTGTTTCCTTGAAAATACTACATTTTTAAAACCACTTCAAAAAGATAACGTGATCTAATGAAATATCTATGACAAATGTTAATAAAAAACTCTGAATAATTCAGATACTAACTTTGCACGTCCTTTCCTATAGATTTCTATCCGTGATTCCTTCTACCAGCTGAAAAGATTAAAACATGGTTGAAGGATTTTATAAAAATACAATCTAAATTATCTAGTATTTATGAAACAGAAACATTTTTAATTTATTTTATTAAGTTACAGGTAACATCTTCATTTGATAAGTGGAATTATTTTTTATGACATTTTTTTGTTTTCCGTGTTTTCTTATTCTTTAAGAAGCTTTTGTTTTTATATTTAAGATGAAATGTTTAGAGGGATTATTCAGAAATAAACTTCATTTAATGCATAATATTATATTTATATTTGTACATAACTATCATTTATCTAATTTATTATTTCGACAAATTATAGTTAAATTACCATTACTGCGAATGGCTTAGCTTTCATGGCTAGGCCATTCGCAGGAATTGAACCAATTCCATTCGCAGGTAGAAAAACCAATATACGCTTTAAAAATCATATTCAAAAAAATACGACAAGCAACAATTCAAGAAAGCATTTTACAATAATAGGGAGTATGTAAATGAATGAAACTAAAAATCATTCCTGCCATTAAAAGAAAGAGCTCGAAATAATTTTTTATCCGTTTTAAATGTTCTATTGATATCGCCGAAATTGTAAATAATTGTATAGGAAATCAAGAAACAGTTTTAATCGATTGTAATATTTTCATACGAAAAAAATGTTATTGAGCATCTGGTGGATATGAAGACGAGCAGCTTCAGTTTTCGGTTACTGGATTAACACTTCGGTTACTTTAACCCTTACGAAATATACTTTCCACCAAAGGCATCAATTTTTAAAGACAACTTTTGAGATTGGTGTAAGTTCCGGACAAATTTTTTGAAGAAACAAAAACCTAAATAGCGCACTCTTCTTATCTCAAACCATGATGAAGTGTTTTGACTTGGTAATTAATTATTAATTAATAAAATTAATTAACAGAATAGTAATGTCATCCAATATGTTAAATGAATTTCTTTTCTTAAATTAATCTCATTCCCAAAGCTATTTTATTATAACACCACTAGAAAAAATCGCCCTTTAAAGGATTAACGAACAATGGGCTACAGATTCGAAACGCTTAACAACTAAACATTAAGCTAACAGGACGTTAAGCCGAGATGTCCTTTTGTAGAAATTTAACTGTTAATTAAATGATAAATTATGATTACTACCTGAAATTCGTTTTATCAGAAAATGGTTGGTTCTAAAGATTTCATTAGGGAAGTCACTAATGTAAAGTTAAATTGATTTTAAAATCAACATTTCCTCCTGAAGTTATACTGGCAGCTGCAAGAGTCAGATAATGTATTTGTGAACGGAATGCGGAAGAATAGAATGGCACATGAAAAAGCTATCTTGCCACAGGAAATTGAGGTCATCTGTAATACTTTGACCGATTTACATACAACGAGCATTGCAATGAATGTCCGATAGCTTGGTAATCGAAACTCATGATCTTCCTTTCTCACAGCTTAGGGTGTGTCACAGACCCAACGTTGTATTCAGCAAGACAATAAAATTTAAACTTTATTGAGAAAAATTTAGACAAACCCTATGATGAGCAATTTTAGAGCAATTTAAACAAATCCTATGATGAGCAATTTTTGAGCAATTTAAACAAATCCTATGATGAGCAATTTTTGAGCAATTTAAACAAACCCTATGATTGTTTTCTGCAGGAGAATTTTTTTAATGAAATTTCTTACTTTTAATGAAGAATCTTACTTTCTATAGTTATAAATTAAATATTAAATTAAATAAGGCACTTGAAGTGAGGTCGATAGCGACTGAATAGAATTTTATGGTAGTAACACAATAAAAAATTTATATATTTTCTTAAACTTATATATATATATATATTTATGACATAGGAAACAGGCTTCATCTGCATATATCTTGCGTATAGCTGATCAAATTTACGAATAATTAGGAATTTCATTTTTATTACACTTACATGATCACGGTCATAAAATACAAGATAACTGTGTTTTTTTGTCGAATGGATCCTTGATTTAAGTAAAAAATATAAATTGCGCAATAATATTTAAAAGAACATTTTGACATTTCAAATTTTTTAAGAGAGTGTATGACAAGAATTCTAGTGTTTTCTAGTGATGATAAGAATTCTAGTGTTTTTTTTTTTTTCATTTCTGCTAAACCATGAAATTATTGTAGGTATAAAGTTGAAGGATCCGTGGAAATTTAGGTAAAGGCATAGAAAGGAAAATCTCTCCCATTCCTTGCATTCCTAACATCTTTGCTTAATGAAACGCTTGATTCAAAGCAAACTGTGAAACATTCTTTCCTTCTAGATATATAAAAAGAGCAATTTGTCTGATGGAAGTTTTTATCGCCTTTTGATTATCTTGATGCTTTGATTGAGAAACCTGAGAGGACTTAAAAACATTCCTTTCACGTTGGTACCAAAAAAGCACGTATTATTTTTTCCATGTTACATTATCTCTTCGAAAAATTCTAAATAAACTCAAAACATTTTGAAATCTTCAGAAATATGTATCTGTTAGGATTTACATTTAGAAAATTACATACATTTACATTTTAGAAAAATTATTGATATACAGGGTGATTATAATTAAAGTTCAACTTTCAAAAAGCGGTAAACAAAAAAGAACCACTTGTCAGAAAGACTTGAAATTGGACCTGAGTATACTCGAAGAAGGGAGAAAAAGCATGGCAGAAAAATAATAGTTCAAAATTTGAACAGTAGATAGCGCTTTACACGTCAAAATATGCAAAATAAGAAACGTTTGAGCATTTTTTGGGCAGATGAAGTTCATTCACATATCTATGGATATGTCACCACTCAGAATTTCAGATTATGGGCAACGGAAAATCCGTTCGGACATCAACCAGTACCTCTTCATTCTGAAAAAGTAACTGTGTTGTACGAGTTTACGGCATCTTTTATCGTAGGGCTATTTTATTTCGAAGCGATAGGTCGTGCGAGTCCTGTTACTTGAACCAACAATGGTGTACGCTATGAATCTCTTTTGCGTAACCATGTCACTTCACCAGCGTGCATGTATGCGTTACACAATTCTCATGCAAGAAGGCGCTCCTCCCACACATTGCAAATCCTTTTCCGCTCCGTCTCAGTTTCCAATCCGTCTTCCCGAAATGACCGTCTCCGTCATTTCGGGATTCATAGAATTATCAGCAGTCATTTTCCAACAAACTCGCCACCAAGGTCACCTAATCATAATCCTTGTTACTTCTGGATGTGGTTTTATCTGAAACATGTTGTGTTCAGTGGTCCGTTTGTAAACTTAGCTGAACTGAAGATAAGCATTGTCCAACACACAAACAACATCAGCACAGTTACACTCAAATCTGTTGTGGAATATGCTATTTCTCGGTTTGAACTAGTGGCAGAAAGCAGTGAACAGTATATTGAACATTTATTGTGCCTGTCGTGGTGGATGGGCATTCAATTAAATTGCCACAACAGCCGTATGGCTTGGGAGGCATTGTTTTATTCATTGATTTTTTCAGTAAAAAACCGTTAGTCATGCACATTTAACAGAGCAGTTGGTTTAAACTGCAACAGACGCAATAGCCGTCGCATTGGGTTGTAAATGTCATTGGTACGCGAAACCTTGTACGTTTCATGACGTGTAAAGCGCCATCTATTGCTAAAAATTTTTAACTTTTTTCCTTCTGCCATATCCCCCCCCCCTTTCTTCAAGTACACTTAGGTCAAATTTCGGGTCATTCTTAGCAGTGGCTCTCTTTTTACAGCTGTTTGAAAGTTCAACTTTAATTATAATAATCCTGAATTTAACATTTGTAAGATAATACATTTGTTTTAGCCTTATTATAAACGTTTATTATTTTTATTTTCATCCACACTTTTGACAATTTTTATAAAGGAGTATATAGGGAATACAGCAACAATAATTAATAAATTTAAATTTAACATAAATCTATTACATAAAATCATAGATAGTTTCTTTCCTGATATAGTTTGAAATCTAGATTTCCTGCATTTTTTAATCTAATATTTCTGGATAATTGAAAAAGGTAATTCATAACATTTCTCAAATCTTGTTTTAGATCAGAGGTTTCTTATGCATCATAAAACAGATCATTTTTAAACTTTGATAGAAGCGTTAATTTGCAAACAGCGAAATATTATATTTCTTATGAAATAAAAATACATGTGAAATTTTTTATCTTATTTCCCACATTTATTCTGACAGATTAGCAACCATTGCTTTAAGAATATTACCTGAGTTTAATGTTATTGTTACCAAAAATCCGTTTTATCAATTCAATATTATAGTAAGCTATTTTATTTATCAATTATTAAATTATTCATAATTAATTGAAAAAATGCAAAAATAGCATTGCAGAATATATGAATGACTGCACAGCGTAAAGTTAATGCATAAAAATACACCTGTCAGACAAGTATTAAATTGCAACAATTCGGTCATTTTCAGAATATCCCATTTCCTATGATTGTAGAGAATGTTTTAAGTTATTTTTTTTGCTTTAGGATGCAAAATGTAACATTCCATTTCCTATGAATGTAGTGACTTTCTTAAGTTAATTTTTTGCCTTAGAATGCAAAATGTATCTCATTACATGTTCTTCATTTCGTAGTCTAAAACATTTTGTAAAATGAAAATTTATTACTGCGAATATTTACTTAATTATATTTGAAAAAAAATAACTCCGGTTATAAAACAGAAAGAGTAAATGACTCACAACACATGCTTAGAATACAGAAAAATAAAATTTAACAACTTATTCAACTTTTTTCTTTACGAGAAGAGTACATAATAAAAGCTCCAGAATAGCTTCCAAATTGATATTGCTTGTAAGAAAACATAAAGAAATTAAAATTCAAGCATGAAATAGCAACATAGGTGCTTAAAATCAGATTCAAAGAATGATACTCTAACATAGTCTTACACGAATACCTTTTAAGAATTACAGTTCTTTTATGGTGATTCGAAGTAAAGCCATCTAAGAGTAGATACGATGGAAATCCTGAAGGATTGAGGTTTATCTGGAACAACACCTAAAAAAAGAACTAGGATTCGACTATCTTTGAAGACATGAATTAAAGGGTAACTAGCACTTTATACTGGAATTATATAAATAGGTACGATGAAAGCATTCTTTTTTGCTATTGAAGTAACATTATTTGTAATCTCATCATTTAGCTGAAAGAGCAGAACAAATGAAATTTTAAAATCTTGAATCACCGAGCCTTGAATTAAGTAAATTTACTGAAGTATCGAGCAAAGATACTCTAATTTCTTTTATGTATGCTTACTGGCACAAGGGAAAGTATTTCTGTTTGGGAATATATGAAATAGAACTTTTTAAAATGCTTGATTTATTAAAAGAAGACTCAGAATCATGATGATACTTTTGAAGTATTTGACTACGTTATTTCCACTCATCTTGTGCCCAAGTTGCAACATATGTTTTAGACTAAAGTCATTAATTTTAAATAGGTTTGAAATTCTGAAGAAAATTACCAAGCCAATCGGTTTCACTTAATAAAATGCTTTACTTAGCATAAGATGAATTCGTTTGTAGCGATTTCTTTTGAAATTAATGGTTTTACCAGAACACAGAAACGCAAAATATATGCAGATTTGGTTTTCCGCTACGAAATGCATCTATTAGCAACTGTTAAAAAAAGTTTGTCCTGTAAAAATAATACAGCTATATAATTGATAATAACAATATATTTAAGGAACGTTAACTACCTTATGTGATATCGAAATTCTGCTGCTTCGATTAAAAATGAATCATGTATGCTTTCCAATATTCATTTCTTCATTGGTTTTATTAGTTTTGTAAATAACATGTATAACAATGCCAGTATCAAGTTTTCATTCCCCAACATATAATATTTAGGTTTATTTTCTTATAAGTATGATTAACTTTTTTATGGAGAATTCCATATTTTTTTTTAATTAAAATATTACTTATTTATTATTTCTTAGGAAACGCAGGTAAAGATGACAGGTGATATTAACTGCAGCAATTTTTTAATCTAATTAAATAAGCTTTAGAATTCTTTAAGAACCAATGAAAACATTGCCAAACGATATTTGAAAAAAAATAAACAGGAAAAATAATGGTAAAGTAATTACACCGTTGCGTAGCAACTGAGTATCATCAAATTTGCTTCATTTCAAAATTGTCTGCGTGTCATCAACTTTTTATTAAATATTGAAAATTTAATAAAAATTGAAGGAAAAATGTCACAGATACAAGATTAGTATCATTGAGAAGGTAAAACTTTGAACTTTAAGATACTATAAAAATATTTTTGGGTATAATTTGCTCCGAACTTACAGCGGAAAAACGGTTTCGGTTACTTTTTAATCAACTGAATGGTTAATTAACTTTTGCGCTTTGAAAAGTTGACAGTAATCTTCCCCTTGTCTTAATTAATAACTGTGTAAAGTTTGATTGAAATCAGTGCCGTTGTTTCGGAGGAGATGTGAAACTTACATACAAACATACATACCCGCAATGACTTCTATTTATATTAAGATAGAAAAAAAAATGCAAATTTAAAACATCATATTTTATAATAACCATTGTTTTCACGGAAAAAATAACCGGCATTTTGGCTTCTATATCAAATTTTAATGTGATTTCTTATACCGTATTTTCAATCTATTGCGATGCTGAATGTGGTATACGTTTTTTGTGTGTAACTTTTTTACGATAATTTAAATTGAAAGCTTTTATTGTAACTATAAATATTCAATTTTACAGAGTAATGATTTTAATATATAGCGGAAGAAGACCAGACAAATACGAGACGTATATATTGTTCTTGAAAATATTGTGAAGTTTCATTCAAAGAATCGCTTCAGCAGAGTTATAATGGATTATGCCAGAACTGTATTGATCTATAGCATTATTTGCTATATGAAACATTAAGGTTTCCTACTTTCTAGCAAGAGAAAATGAAAATATTACCTTAATTAATTCTGAGAAGAATCTTTAATTCACTAGAGAGTACAACATAGTCGCAGGCATGCAAAGCAATTAAGGATTGAGGTTATGCAGCCATTAGTCTGTTTGGTTATGCAGAGTATAAATAGGAAGGTTTCACGAAATTAATTCTATTCCATATAAGCTTTAAAAGTTTCAGTTATTTAGACTTTTAAACCATTATTTGCGAAATGGGAATCGATTCATTTCTTAAATTTAATTCCCTCTTTATACTGGTGTCTAAAAATAATGTACAATTTTGAAGATCTTACAAAATTAGAGTTAATATGGATACTATGATTTACAATCAATTGTTGAGGATCGTGGGACATACTATTGTTGGAACTCACATTTTACAGTGAAGATTAGGTCACGAGGGCATTTAGGGAGCCACCGGAAAGGGATGAAGACGAAAATGTTGTTAGACGCATCTTGTTTTACAGAAAGCTGATAATGAGATGCAACTTTCATCATTGGTTAAGTTTTATGTGCATAATATTTACATGAACTTTCGTAAACACAACAAAAATATTCGGGAAGATATAAAGGGTTTTTTTCTGCTTATAATATGCAGAGTTTTCCACCAAATTGTACGGAGTTTTGAGAATACTTGAAAATATGTAAAAGAAGAATGGTGTTAAAATTTAATTTTAAAAAGTTGAATTTTACAGGAAATATGAGCATTTGCAGTAAATACTTTTTCACTACACTTGTGCGAAAATTATCGTAATTGTTTCCATAACATTTAAGAACCAGTTATATAGGGAAACTTATATAAAAATTTAACTTATATAAATATTTAATTTAAAACATGCGCAGTAAAATGTATTTACTACAAATGCTCATATTTCCTGTAAAATTCAAATTTTTAAAATTACTTTTAATACAATACTTCTTTTACATATTTTTAAGAATTCTGTAAGTTTCGAACAATTTGGTGGAAAACTCTGTAAGTTAAAAACAAAAAAAATGCGGAAAAAGTTAGAATTGTTTAAGGAAACCTTTATATCTTCCCAAATATTTGTGCTGCATTTATGAAACATTATGCCCATCAAACATAACCATGAATGAAAGTTACATCTCTTTATCAGCTTCCTGTGGAAAAGGATGGGTCACACTTCATGTTCGCTTTCATTCCTTTCTAGTGGCACAACCTAATTACCCTCGTAACCAAATCTTCACTGTAAAATTTGAGTTCCGAAGATAGTATACGTCCCACGATTCTCAGCAATTGATTGTGAATCATAGTATCCATATTAATTCCAATTTTGCAGGATCTTCAAAATTGTGTATTATTTTTGGACACCAGTATATATTACTAAAATTACTTTTTTTTTCATATTTAACATCTAATGCCATACATTTATAAATTTCAATTTGATCAAACCCAATTTAAATCATCTGCTTCAATAAAAATTATAAATTAAATATAACAGATATTCTTATTTTTGTTTGTACTGCTTACAAGGATTTTGCAAACACAGATGTAAACATAAATATTACACGAATTATATCATAACAAGAACTTGGAATGACAATCAAAAAGGGATATTCAAATGACTTACAAGTGAAGTTCCATTCAAATTAAAGCATACAAATCTAAACATATACAATAAAAATGATTGGTTCCATTTTTAAAGAAAGTGATTGTAGGTTTGCAGATCCAAATCTTTTAAAAGATTATAGTTAATGCCAGTTAAAACGGAAAGCAAAACTTCATAAAAATAAAGCGAATCCAACTACTTCTTTTCTCTATGTAGAATAATGAGGTTTTCTGATTGAAACTCAAGATTTGAAACACTAAACCATATATTACTCTGATTTCTAGAATTGGAGATATAGTCTGTAAGATATTCTCTCAGCTGAATCTTCGCAACTATGCATCTAAAACTACAGTTTCCTGTCTAAAACTCTTACTCTAAGAACTTTTATTAAAGCTCATACGGCATCCATTAAATAATTTTTCAGACATGAAGACAAGATAAATAACTTTCTTCAATGATTTCTATGAATTTAAAATTGCAGGTTTTAATATATATCATCTGTTTTTTTGTATGCCCTTTTGTTTGCAGATTTGAGTAAATTATTTAAAAAATAATTTATCAGTTCGAATAATAATAAGTTAACCTACTAATTTACTGTCAATGCATTTATTCTGAATGTTAATTGGCAGTTACGATTATTATTCAAGAAACTATAGAAATTAATTTAAAATAAATAGTTATTATTTGAAAAAGATTGACATTCAAATATAAAACCAAAAACCATTGACATTCAAATATATGGGCTATTTCAGAGAAATGAGCTGTTTCATTTCAAGAATTCTCTTACAATAAATTAGAGTTATGTTTAGAAGAAAAATCATCTAAAATTCCATAAACTTAAAATGAATATGCTGTAGGCAAAACAATACTTAACTTATCGTTTATTCAGGATTTTGTTTTTATTAAAATTTTTCAGTAAGCTTCTAAACAATACATTTTCATAAAAAAAAATGTTCAAGATAAAAATTGAAATAAATTGATACACACACACATACACAATGATAATATTCTGAACACACTTGCTTTAGAATCGTCATTGTAAATCATGGCAAGAAATATTTCACAAAGTCAACAATATATAAAATGATTTAATATGAATTTATTTCTGCAAATATTGGTTTTTATATAGATATTATGCAGTAATATCCTGAATTTCGATTTTCATGCCTACCATAAGTATATTTTAAATAGTTCGAAATACTCAGAAATAAAATGTTATCTACATTTCCTAACAGAAAAACAAAATTTCAGGATAAACCTAATCAACTTAACGCCACAGAAACGATGCAAGAAAAAGTCTAAATTCCTAAGAATTCCCCATTAAAGTATAATTGTTAATTCCGATGACGTGTTTGAAATGTATACTGGAGAATGCTTATGGGCTTGGGTCAGGAAATACGAAAGAATAGATAAAGATTTCAACTCAAGGAGATTTTGTTGAGATTCATCTAATCGGATTTTCTCTTCTTTCTGACGAGTTATCTAGTTTCTTCGAAAAGATTAAACTTGATTCCTTTCACTGGAAACGAATTTTCGCGTTACAGGTGGGATGAGGCCACATTAAATCTTAGAAAAAATATACATTTAAGAGATAATAAGGAATGTGTCCTCTGTTTTTGATGGTGCTGCTAACCAAAATTAATGAAGTAGAAATTTTTCTGTCTAAAAATAAAGTTGGTTTTTGCAAGAAAACAATTTTAAGGGAAATAACTCATATTTCGTTGTCAAAAAGAGTAAATAAGGTTTATCTTACTAGAATATTAGAGAGTTTGTTGCTATTGTTTAGTTTGCCGAATATCTAAGCTCGCAAAGCGGTGAATTGTCATTGTCGAATGCATTCAAAATCCGCGATAAAGTTTTTACAGTTGTTGAATCGTATTTTTTGACATCTAATAGAATGCATATATGTTACCGTTACCGTATAATTCAGTTACTTCATTCAATAACCAGGTAATTCATGAAATACTTAATTATTCTACGAAATAACGGATTGAAAATAACTGGGTAATTCATGCAAAATCTAGTTATTCTACGAAATAATAGATTCCACGATTTAACTGTAACTTATGCAGGGTATCCCGAAAAGGTGGAACACGGGTTTATTCCTTTAATATTGATTTCAGACATATACTTCCAATTACAAAATTTCATCAAATAAGATTAGAATTTGTGTGAAAACACTTTGGCTTCTGTGAAAGTTGAAAATAAATAGTTAAGAAAATTTAATTTGTATACGTGCCCCATAGAGCGAAAGTGTCAATGAGAGAAATGTTCCTAACTGGAAAAAAAATAATATTGTTTGCCCGGCCGAGCTGGCCGCGATTGATTTTGCGGTCTGCTGGGCTTAGGAAAACGGGTTTCGGATCAATATCCATACTGACAGTCAATCTTCCATTTATGGCTGTGGAACGCCAGGTCGAGGTCTGCGACTATAAACAAAGTTAAGAAAATTTTTTATTTGGCTGAGGGGTCGGTGCGGCTCACCTGTGTCAAAGCACATGCCTTCGATCCAGGGACTGAACTTGCTAATCATCATGCGAAATTGACAACTGCTGAAGGCGAGAAACTGGAAATCCCAACCCCATATTCCTGTTTAAAGATTAAAATTTAAAAGAACTTCATGGCTGATTGGCACGAGACCTTGGGCGGCTATGACTCTGAAGCAGGTAGGAAAACCAGGGATTTTGTGCCTAAGGTGAATAGAGAATGTTGTTTAGTTTTCAGCAAGTACCTGATTTTCTTCTTGTCGATACACGGACCATTTCCCTATTATCTTTTGTCTTTGTAAATTGATTAAAATTTGTGATTAAATTAAATAAAATTTGTGATTAATTGATTAAATTCACCTTAAAATGCTGATAAACATAAACTAATATAAAATTTAAAATATTGCATGCATTGTATTGTTTAGTATGATATAATATTCAGCATCTTAAATAATAAATGTTCCAGTGGAGTTTTTCGAAATAAAACATCCAATTGAGTGATATCCTAGGTTAAAATGAAGATTTTTATAAAAAAATTGTTTTTATATTATTTGTGAAAATTTAGTATATCGGAAACGCTGATACATACAATACGGTGTTCATAATATTGTATAACATTGTGAAAATATTATATAATATTTCTGTGCTGATGGGGATATAATTCAATACTTTAATATTGGAATTTTTCATTGATTTAAGTGTTTTCATACTTCTAATAAGTAAAGTTTTCAATTTACACAAGGACTACACTCAGGAATGTAACGAGCCTTTGCATTTATATTCCGTTTATAAACCAAATTTTCTGAACAGTTCTAGAATATTTTCAAAATATTTATCTTTAAAAAAATGAAACACAGGGATGCGTACAGAAAATGAGCTCTTTTAATAACGCCTGTATCCTTTAATTTTCTTCTAAGCTTGTAGTGGAATATCACGTTTATTAAGCAGATATCCAGATCAGAGTGTGTTCAGGAAAAAGAAGACCAAATCTATCATGTTCCAAAAAAAGAAGAAGTTTACACACTAAATTTATAGATAGTACAAAACTCCAAATGAACGTATTGTGACTTTTGCTTATATAACTTAGATGCATAAACAATAATCCAAATAATTTAATAAGTAATATCTTAAGAGTATTGTTAAAAGGACTGATGTAAGAGAACTTTTTACAGTGTACAATTTTCACATTTTTTACCTCGTTTTCGATAATGTAATATGCATATCTTTAAAAAAAATTGCCTCTTTTAATTTTGGTAAAGCATTTTTATTAAACCTGGCGAGTAAAGAGCTGAGAAAAAATCAGATGATTTATAAATTTTTTGTAAAAGGTTTATCGTGGCCTGTGAATCAAAAGAAATTTAGTGAAAGCAGGGATTTTCCATTTCCAAACGCTGTATCCATTCCAGAAATATTGAAGCAAATTATTGGCTTTAAGCTTGATTAAATTATAGCATTAAAAATGTAGTTCTCTTTTAAAGATTTCTGGAAGAAAGAGCAAAAGATTCCTCTTACTTTTAATACGAAATAACATTTTATAGCGAGGTTGGGGTTAAAAACCGCTTTTCCGTTTAAAAAAAATGCAAAATACAGCTAAGATTATTGAGCCTGAAGAAGCCGGAAAGAAAATTTAAAACAAAAATTTCACGCTCTGTTAGCTTTTCTGAGGTGAGGCAAACAAATACTTCTCAGAATATTCGAATGGGTTTTTTTCTTTATTCATTGCATAAAAGTATTTCAAAAACTTAATATTCAAACTCTTTACATAGTTTGTGATTCTTTTTTTATCAAACATATTTGTTTTTTCTCCAGATGTGAGATTTAAAAAAGTAAACAACAATTTTGAGATATTCTTCCGGAATTTGTAAGAATTCGAACAAATTTCATTTTTCCTTAAAAGGCCATTCTTTTTTTTACATTTGGTTGAATAAGAAAAAAGGAATTTTGGAATAAAAACAATAGTTTTTTTATTAGTTTATCTGTTTTTTCCAGAATTAAAGTTTTGTCTAAATTCTAAGTATTCTTACTTTCTGTTAAGCTATAATAAATTATAAAATATAAACATCTGTTTCTTCTTTCAATGACTATCATTCAAGTATAATATTTTTTGTTAATCTATAATAATTCAAGAGATAACCATATACAAATAAGTAAATGAAAGCAATATTTTCATCATTAGAATTGCCCTTTCATCCTTCCTTGGCAGTACTTTTCCATATCTCATTGCAATAAAAAACTGGATTTGAAAGACAGCTATTCTATAAAATTAGTGTTAGAAAACACAGGGTGGTATCAAAAGGACTCAACGAGCTTTTCAAATAATATAAATTCAAAAATTTAAATTCCTCACTTGAATGGTAGTCAGGGAAAGAAGAAGCAGATGTTTATATTTTCGCTTCCCTTACACCTGTTAGCCACCATATTACGCGCAAACTCATTTGCACATTAATCCTAAAAAGGAAAGAAGAGGTTTTATCCCTGTCGCTTTTATCAAAATGACGAATGCCATTTTCAAAAAGTATTTTGTGTTTTACAGCCTGCGAACATTTTCATCGCGTGTTTCAGTGTAGAGAACAAAAAAATATGGAAGAAGAAAGCTCGGCCATTAGAGAATAATTGCCTTCCCCAAATAAAAAACACTGGTTGATTGTATAAAAGAAAAAGGCCTTGAAGATGATGTGTTTCACAGGATGTAGTGGATATTATTAGAGACTGTTTCACAGTAAGATATCGTAGTAGTTGTGAGCTTAATGTTCCACAACCATCAGAATTAGAAGTGTTTACACCGCCGATTACATATGATACCATAATGCATACAACTACTACAACAAATAAAAACCCACTGCAGTTTAGTTATATTAACGTCCTGTTTTCATGCAACTTGATGGCTATTTTGGGACTGTATCGTAATTTTGAAACTCGGTAAGATGAAGAGGACGACACCTGAACTGGCACCCCCTCTAAAAAATTCCGCACCACGCCAACCGGAGTAATTTTCACTCTCTACGTATGATTTAACGTGCAACAGGTCCAATACACGACGGGTCTTCAGTGGAATCCAGTTTCGCACCTGGAACACTCCGACTCCGAGGTCGACACTTTACCACTAAGCCACTGCGGCCACGAAGCCCCATTGTAATATTCTGGGTCATTGGAGAGAATAGGATTGCGGTATAGATGTGTGGCGTATGAAGAAAGCAGGGCATAATTTTTTGAAAAATATGGACATTTTTCTATTTTCAGTAACGTATTGTTTATTTTGAAAGCTGCAATTCTTTTTGAAATATAATGAGTTTAAACCCGATGATTATTTTGTTCTTCAGCGTCTAAGTTTCGATGTTGACATATAAACAAAACAAGCCTCTTTGTATAATTTTTATTTAATGCTTGCGAATAAATACGCAGGAATTTATTATTATATTCTAATTATATAAAATATCGTATGCAGTGAATAAGTTGAAATTAAATCTTATTCAATTGATTAATTTCTTAGATGTATTATCCAAAATTTTTATCTTCATTATTGGTTTTGCATTATTTATTTTTACGGTTTTCATATAAAGCATGGAATTTAATTCAAAAAGTAAAGTAAAATTTTAATATCAGGACCTGATTTGATAGAATTCGGCTTATGTAAATCGTAATACAGTATGTTAATGAATAATAAGTCTAGTTTAATTTTTGAAATTATGAAATAAATAAAGATTCTAAACATAATTTCAAGACATGAAATATGATATTGCAAAATATTTATTATAAATAATTTTGATTAATTTTGAATAATCCTATAAATAAGTTAAAAAAAACATTAGAAATAAATGAAAAATAAAGTATTAAAAAAATATAAGTCTACTTGTCTGAAAACAAAAAATATGAAAATTAATATGATATTGGTTCTCGATTTTTCCTAATAACGTTCCAACACTCGGATTTTCCTTGCAATAACCAGGTGGTTAACTTCAATTCCAGAACAATTGTGACATTATTTTACAATCTCAACTTCCAGTTCATTGCCAGATAAAAACTATTTATTATTAGCATACAATTTCCGACATATTATGTCCAAAAGGTTTTCCATGGAGTTCTTACCAAGATACCAAGGTTCCCAAGCCTGGACTTAGACTTGGGCATGTCAAAACATTAACTTTTTCCCATTTTTAAACCATTCCTGGGTGGAATTAGTTGTATGGCAAGAAGCATTTTCCTGCTGAAATATCTAATTAGCACCACTTAATAAAGGCCGAAATGGTATGAGATGATTATATAGCATAGCTTGGTATTCAGCAGAGTCCAGACGTCCCGAAATTCGCTGTAAATACACTATGACTTAACGCTCTTTAAAAGATTACTCTTCCCCCTTTCATTTGTCGACTGAAGTATTCTCTCGGTTCATCCTCAAATCATGCTAATAAGAGTTCATAGTCACTGGTACCGTCAAGGTTAAATTTCTCTCATCAGAAAATATAATTTGTTTCCACTCGTCGTTCCATGACATAGTATTTTAGAATATTTCCGTCTTTCTTCTCGATGAGGTTTCAATAATAGTAGTGCTTTCTTCTTTTCTTAAATTTCGTATTAGTATTTGATTTAAGACACTTCCGAAATGTGACATATGAAGTGTTTTGCTAAAACTTTTTGAAATTTCACAAGCCGAAAGTCATTTTGTAGTTGATAGTCGAAAAATGTGTCGCTCGTTCCGTACTGTCTAAATCCTTTCTCCCAGATTATTTTACTTTCTTTTAATCATCTTTTCTAATTATGACATTATGAATGGCAGATTTAGAACGTTGCATTAACCTGTATATTTCTCTTTCAGATTTACCAACACACTTATAAAATAAAATTTTTCTCACATCGCATTCAAGTAACTTTTTACATCACGGTATATCTATATATTGTGGAAAACGTAATCAAAACTTGCATCTTTGCCTCTCAGGTAATGGCTTCACGAAATACGGACGCATACGCTTTACAATGATCCAGATGTGATGTATAATATGCTAATTTTCTCAGGTGATCTAATAATTTCTTAACAGAAACCTCTTTTAATTTTTAGAAAAATGAATATTTTTAATAACATTTTAGTAATTTTTTAAAGTTGGAATAGTACAGAAATTGTTTCAGGAACAATTTTAAATGCCAGCAATAAAAATTTGCATTCTATGTCTTCTCCTTCAGAAATGCGCCAATCCGTTAGTGATAATTTCTATTATTGGAAAATCCACAATTAGCTTCTAAGTGAAACAAGTTTGTTGCTACGCAACATACCCACCTAAAATAAAATCTTACTGTCGAGACTATTAAATGCACTTTACCTCTCCCTCTGTGAAAAAGCAAGACTTTTTACTATCCAGAAAAGGTCTACTTCTTATGATTCGTCAATAAATTAGACCCTTCTTTATATGCCTCCAGATGACGTGAATATAGATAAAATATATGCGACAAAATTAGGATATCTTATAATATATGTAGTATCCCGCTAGGAGGCTCTCGTCTGCTTTCACTCTTAGCTGACGTCACGTCATGATCTTGCGCTTGTTAGACAGACGTTGTATGTGTAATGGCAAACGATGGAACGCAACGCCAGAACTGACGGCGATGACTTGATGTACAGGGCAGTGGCCGCCCTCTAATTCTTTCACCTTTATCTTATTCTATTTAAATGTTTGTGCCGTCTTAAATGTTTGTGCTGTCATTATTAAATTTCTTTAATAGCAGAACTGCGTCCTCACCTGTCTACGAAACTACACAACACGTGGGACCTAGGCACCCGTACTACATGGCGGCTCGTCCGTTTGAACTCTACTCCCTTTAAAAACACCTAGAAGCAGCCATATTCTTAACTTTTGATGGCTACTAGTGATTATTTTGATGTTGTGCCAGGCCTTTTGTGCCCAACCCAACTGGATTACCAATATCGATGGGAAACATACCGGTTTTCAAAACCGAAAGTCACTACTTCGTCCTGCCAAACTGTAAGTACATTTTTCATCATTCTCCTATAATTTCTAGAAAACACTGATGCTTGTTGAAGAAGATGTGGATGCTTGATGCAATTTTGAAATTGATGAAGATTTAACTGTGGGAAAGTCGAGGAATTATTTTCAGATTTATTTGATTTAAGAATTTCTAGTTGATGACGAATTCTTAATTTTTTATGCATTATTTTGATGAAGCGAAAGTTACGTGATGAAAACGTTGCTTATTTGATGTTGAACTTAGTTCTTCTATTTTCCTACAAGAATATTTAGTTTGAAGAATATTTTGATGCTTTGATATTAAACTTTAGATGTTTTTGAAATTAGAACTTTGAAATTTTTGAACTAATACTTTCGTGTTGCATTTACATCTTCTATTTTCCTGAGCAAAGATTTATTTTGAAGAATGATTTGATGAATATTTTGAAATAATACCTAATTTGATGCTCATATAAGTTTATATCTTCTGTTTTCTTCAAAAAAAATATTTTGATGCATAATTTGATACATATATTCGAAGAATTTTGCTATTGATGCTATTGATATTTGCACTAATAATTTTGTTTCCGTGAACAAAAACTGTTCTGAAGATCATATATTTTGAGAATTAATATTTTATTATTGATTTGGTATTTGAAGAAATTTTGATGTGGAATTCTATTCTCTACTTTTGAATTTATATTTTACAGCTTCATTTCATATTTTACTTTTGAGTGACTAAATATTTGATATTCCCTCGAGTTGAATGTTAAGTTGTTAATATTACGTTTTTGAATATTTGTGACTGTTTCTTGAAATATAGCGAAATGACTACTCTAAATGATTTTCCGAAAATCGCTAAATCTCTAAAAACTAGTAGTAAGAATGAAATCCAACTTTTGCATCGCTTAATCTTTGGTGAGGAAGGCGATAGGTTAAATCGTTCTAGATTACGAAAATTTTCAGGATTTCCATCAGACTTTCAGTTCGAAGAAACAAAACAAAAAGTTGTTGCAGAATTTTCGCTTCAAGATTTAATCGCAATATGTATACTACTACGTCTGAAATTTTATACTGATTTAGACAAATGTTGTGATACTGTTCTAACGCATCTTAGCGATCTTTCGCTGTTAACAACGGAAGCATCCGATTTTAGTGAAACAGATGACCTTGAAGAATCGGAACCGAAACTAACAGACTCGCAGCAAACCGTAAGCAATAAATTAATACTCGAATCGCAGAAATAACACAGGAAATCGAAAGTTGTTCTTGATGAGTCGGCTCAATATTCATTGCCTTCATTTGATATGCAACACACTCTCAGTAATTCTTTCCAGGCGTTTAGTCTAAAGGATATTGTTGATTTAGTAAAATCCTTTTCGTCTCGAGATAATTACAGCATTGAAACTTTTATTTCTGATGTTGAAGATATATTTAACTTGCATGAAATAAAGAATCCCACTCACGAAGTTATTTTTGTTAAAAAATGATTGACAGGTCCCGCGTTAACTTTAACGAGATCTATTCGTGGAATTACAAATTGGGAACAAATGAAACAACATTTATTGGATGAATTTTCGGATAAAATAAACGCCTTGCACTTGCATAAAATGATGGAATCTCGACGTAGGAAACCATTTGAAACATTACAAGAATATTTTTTAGCCATGCGAGATCTTGCTCACAAAGGTTCTCTTGATGATTCCTCTTTGATTGAGTATGTAATAAACGGAATTCATCGAACTATAAAATTATTTTGTATGGTTGCAAATCAATTCCTGAATTTAAGGAAAAATTGAAAATTTATGAAAAACTGTTTAATACTTCAAGAACTTTTCGGCCAAACAATGACAAAAAATTTGATGATCCCACTCATGCTGCAAAATTTGACCGTAAGCGTACCCCAAACTCACAACCAGTATGCTACTCCTGTGGTTTAAAAGGTCATAAGAGTACCCTGTGTACGAATAAACCACATGGTAAGCAATGTTACGGTTGCAAAAATTTTGGCCATATTCATGCTAATTGCCCTCAAAATTCTCGCAATTCTGCATCCAAATCTGACTCAAAACTTGCTAGAACTGTAAATCAAATTTCTGCTCAAAACTTTACTCAAAATCTCATGCATGTGGATATTACACTTTCTGGAATTCAATTAACTGCACTTTGTGGCACTGGTTCACAAGCCACCGTCATTAATGAGAAAACCTATTTGCGAATTGGTTCATCACCATTGTATCCCTCCCAAATAACATTTTCTGGAATTGGCCGAAACACGGTCCAAAGTGTTGGTTTCTTTCAAGATTCGATTACTGTTCAAAATCTTACTTTACCTGCAAAAATTCATGTTCTCAGTGATGACACACTTCCCCTTGATGTACTTATTGGAATTGACTTTCTGAAACAAACTCAGTTTACATTTGATAAAGACGGAATTCGTTTCTGCAGTAATAATGATGAGTATTTTTTGTTTCATGTTGCAAATGTTATTGATGATTGTCCTTTTGATTTATCGCATGTTATTGATTCAAATATTAGAAATGAATTGTCATCATTGATTAATAGCTATAAACCTAATAAAACTAAGGATACTAAGCTGAAGATGAAGATTGTATTACAAGATCAAATTCCTGTTTGCCAAAGAGACAGACGACTCTCTTGTCCTGAAAAACAGAAAGTAAATGAACAAATAACTGATTGGCTAAACCACGGTATTATCAGAGAAAGTTGTTCTGATTACTGTTCTCCATTAGTGTTACGTAAGAAAAAAGATGGGAATTTGCGACTCTGCATGGATTATCGTAAATTAAATGCTAAAACGGTTAAAGATAGATATCCTTTACCCCTGATAGACGAAGTTCTAAATCAATTGCACTCGGGGAAATTTTTCTCAACTATTGATTTGAAAAATGGATTCTTCCACGTGAAAATGGAAGAAGGTAGTAAAAAGCTTACTTCATTTGTCACACATGATGGACAATATGAATTTAATAAAGTTCCATTTGGTCTTTGCAATAGTCCCAGTATTTTCCAAAGGTTTATTAACCCCTTCAGTCGGAATTAAGAAATAATTGAGTTAGAATTTTTTCCTTTGGAGTACTGTGTACTACTGCAGAGATTAAAGCATAAATGAAATTTCAAGCCTGTAAATGAAAAATTTAAAGAAGTTACCCCATGTCCGGCATCCGGAGAATACCGGATATTCCAAATAAAAAAAGACACAAAATCACAAAAATTTCACTTTAAAATGGTTGTCAAAGGGTAATAAAATATTGTAGAAGCCTTTTAAATGGTGAAAAAAGGATTAAAAACAAGAAATTATTTGAAAAACAAAATTCACCATCGAGCTCCATTTTAGGAAGAACGATGATTTTCTCAATTTTTTTCAAAAAACTAAAAAAATGAGTGCTAATGTACTAAAAAAAAATGAATGATTCCATGCCCGAAAAGAAAAATTCTTGCAACGATCATATTCATAAGAAAATCGAGAATCAAATAAAAAAAACAGCATGTAGTTTCGTCAATTATTGAATTAATAGGAGCAGTTCAAAGTTGATGTCCGGTATACCGGACACCATGTCTGAAGGGGTTAACCATGTATTTCGTGATCTTCTTAAAGAAGGCATTGTTATTATCTATATGGATGACATCATTATACCAAGTATTGATGAGCTTGATGGTCTAAAGAGGTTATCCAGGGTATTACAAACTGCATCCGAATACGGATTAGAACTTAATTTGAAGGAATGCAACTTCCTGAAGTCTAAAATTGAATTTCTTGGTTACATAATTGAAAACGGTAAAATGAGTCCTTCTTTGGATAAAACCGTTGCCGTTCAGAATTTTCCAGAACCCGAAAGCGTTAAACAGGTACAAAGCTTCATTGGCCTCACTGGTTATTTCCGAAAGTTTATTTAAAATTATGCATTGGTAGTTAAGCCGCTGAGCGACTTGCTTCGTGACAATACAGAGTTTTATTTTGGACCCAAACAAAAATCAGCATTCCAAACTCTAAAACAAAAGCTTTCTGAAAATCCTGTATTACATATTTTCAAGCAGAGTGCAAAACCTGAATTGCACACTGATGCCAGCAAATTTTGTTATGGCGCTATTCTCTTTCAACAGTCTGATAATAAATTTCACCCAATTCATTACATGAGTAGAAAAACCTCTCCCCAAGAAGAGAAATATTCAAGTTACGAACTTGCAGTTTTGGCAATTATTGAATCTTTAAAGAAATTCCGAAACTATTTGGTTGGCAGTAAATTTCGAATTATAACAGACTGTTCTGCATTTCAAAAAACTATGAGTAAGACACAATTAACACCAAAAGTTGCTAGATGGGCTTTATTTTTGGAAGATTTTAATTACGAAATCGTACATTGCCCAGGTAAACAAATGAAGCATGTAGATTGTTTAAGTCGATACCCTATTATGCTTGTAACACATGATGAAATAACATCTAGAATTGTCAATTGTCAACAAAGTATAAAGTATATAAGTTCAATCAAACAACTCTTGAAAAATAAGCAAATTAATGACTTTCTTCTATAGAATAATGTCCTTTATAAAATTGTAAATGATTCTGATCTTTTAGTAGTTCCCGAAGCTTTGCAGAACGAAATTATAAGAAAAGTACATACAAATGGTCATTTTGCATTGGCAAAAACCGAACAAGTGTTAGAGAAAGAATTTTACATCCCTAACGCGCGACTAAAATAGAAAATGTTATAGCCAATTGTGTAGAATGTATTTTGTATAATAAGATGCATGGTAAAGGAGAAGGGTTTTTGAACCCGATAGCCAAAGACAATGTTCCACTTAACACATACCATATTGATTTTGTTGGACCTCTTCCTTCTACCAATAAAAGATACCAACACATCTTCACCGTGGTGGACGCTTTCACTAAGTTCACGTGGTTTTACCCTGTTAAATCTCCATCTGCCCAAGAAGCTATCGATAAATTGAAATTACAGCAAACAATATTCGGCAATCCTTCTAGAATAATTACTGATAGATGTTCTGCATTCACAGCTAACGAGTTTGAAACTTATTGCTCTGATGAAGGTATTCAACACCTAAAGATCACTACAGGAATCCCAAGAGGAAATGGACAGATCGAACGAATGCATATGATCGTAATACCTGTTTTATCCAAGCTGTCCCACGACGATCCAACAAAATGACTAAAGCATGTTCCCACCGTACAGCGTGTCATCAACAGCTCAACATCCGGAAGTACGAAATACACTCCATTTGAACTGATGATGGGTACAAAAATGAAGAACAAATAAGACATCAAGGTCAATGAAGTACTGCATGAAGGGTACTTAAACCATTTGATGCATGAACGTGATAAAATGAGAAACGATGCTAAGAAAAACATCCTGAAGGTTCAAGAAGAAAATCGTCGAAACTACGATAAAAAGAGAAAAAAAGCACACCAGTACAAGGTTGGAGACTTCGTTGCGATTCAGCGAACACAGTTTGGGACTGGCCTCAAGCTGCGACCAAAATTCTTCGGATCTTACGAAGTGATTAACGTCAAGTTGAAGGACCGCTATGATGTCCAAAAAGTCGGACAACATGAAGGACCGCTATGATGTCCAAAAAGTCGGACAACATGAAGGACCTAACATCACATCTACCACAGCAGACCACATGAAAATGTGGAGCAAAATTACTTAAATAGGACTCAGATCCACTGCATCTAAAAACAGAACTCTGTATTTTTCTAGCTTTTATTGTTTGTATACTTTTTCTGTCTCGTTTTTTTTTTATTCATTTCAGATTCTTCTTGTACAAGTACTTCAACTCTATAATGTCTATATTTGATGTAGACAAGCCTCGCTGAGGTCACCTCGAGCAGTCAGAATGGCCGCTGTAGTATCCCGCCAGGAGGCTCTCGTCTGCTTTCACTCTTAGCTGACGTCACGTCATGATTTTGCGCTTGTTAGACAGACGTTGTATGTGTAATGGCGAACGATGGAACGCAACGCCAGAACTGTCGGCGATGACTTGATGTACAGGGCAGTGGCCGCCCTCTAATTCTTTCACCTTTATCCTATTCTATTTAAATTTTTGTGCCGTCCTAAATGTTTGCGCTGTCATTATTAAATTTCTTTAATAGCAGAACTGCGTCCTCACCTGTCTACGAAACTACACAACACGTGGAACCTAGGCACCCATACTACATATATAAGATATCCTAATGACCCATTATGATATTCAAAATGGGTCAACGGTTCTTCAACCTTCCGTTTTACTTCAGATAAAATTTTGATTGACAATAACAAAGTGAAAGTGGCAGAGAGATGCGTGGTTAGAGTTAGTACGAGTTTATAAATGATAGTTTAATGGTAAGAATATTTTTATCAACCGAAAACTTACTATACTTTTCAACCAGGCTTAAATTAAATTTCCACGGAGACTAAAAACCTTTACTCTAGGATAGAGTTGAACTTTAGTGAATGGAACGCAACCTCAACCAATTTCTTCTTATATTATTAAAAAATATACGAATAGCAATAAACATTTCTCTCAATCAGCTACAAAATGAAAGGTATATCAGAAATATCTCAGGGTACCCCTCAGGAGCTCACCTTCATTAGATGACTACAAATGTCACAATCCTGAAGTTCCCAACGATCTTTTCAATTTGCAATCTATATTAAATATTGGTACCGTGGTCCCAAGTTGGCCTCCTCTGATTCTATACAAATACATTTTAATTTCTTGTTGCTTCTACCTATTTCAAATAAGCATATATTTCTTTGTTTTTAATCAGATTTCTTTGCTGGTATATTTGTCAAGTTAGAATGATTGGGATTCTTTTTATTATAATAATAATGAAAGGTCAATGTATCCAACATTGTCAAAATACCAGGCATGAGGCAAACACCACACAGTTTGTCATCCTGGTCAAGCAAAGGAACCTAACACAAAGCATGGATCTCCGTTTGAACCCGTATTCAGGTTTATATCATTTTTTAATAGGCTCATCGAAGCATTTCATCAGTTTCGAGGATTGAGGCCCTTTGAATCCACGTGCCTCGCTAAATTCCCAGCGCTGTGTGTGTGTATTTGTCAAGATACTTTAAAGTATCGTCATTTATAACCTCTAACTTGAGTTGTAGTATTTATTTTTTGTTACTCAAAGGATAGGCAGCAGACCCTCCTTGAAAAGTACTTAGCCTTGTTCACGTCTGGCTTCTTATGAACAGCTGTATACCCTTCTCCCTTCCCGTGTTATCCGAGTGTGTCGAAACTTTTGAAGAGTATTAGTACAGTGTGGTTTTCGGTGTATCAAATAGGCTAG
Organism: Araneus ventricosus; assembly: GCA_013235015.1. NCBI lineage: Eukaryota > Metazoa > Arthropoda > Arachnida > Araneae > Araneidae > Araneus > Araneus ventricosus. The sequence continues at coordinate 284,004 of BGPR01000575.1, forward strand.
TAACTAGTAATTTCAGTGTTTAGGCTGATACGGGTCAGGTGGAAGTTTCATTCTTTGGAGGTTGGCGTTAAGGATGGACAGCTTTCCTGGAAGTAGATATTAAAGGAAAAATTTCGGCTAGAGCCATGACAAGAGCAAAGACTGGGGTGTCTTGACCTGGTTAGATTCCATAAAGGGCAGTGACGTCCATATCCAATTTTTTACATTGTATGCATTTCGTTGAAAATTTTGTCTTGTACCGAAAATAACGGTGAAACTCTCAGTATACACACTCGTTTCTTAATAATAACAGCAACTGACAAAGAAAGGATGCGTCATGATCCTTCTGCATTGTCTCGATATTTGATGATATCTCACATTCGACCAGTAGAAAATTGCTAATTCTATATCTTGTATAAGTCTCAAAGCCCCAAATCCAGTATATTGTCAAAAAATGTCAAAGGAAAATACTTTTATCTATTCATTTTTATTCGCAGACTTTATCATTCTCTAATCAGGATTACTCACAACGAAACAGCTTAGACTTGATGCTAGATTTTGAATTTCTTTCCTTACATTCATTTTAATTGTGTGATATTTTGAAAATTCCGATTTAACCAACATTTTTTTCATTTTTTAAAGAAAATTTTCTGAAGCATTTTTTTATCCTTTTAAATACGAATTTATTTTCATCTCAATTACTGTATGGATTTTATTAACTGCTTCTAAATTTTACCGTATATTTGGAGCAGCAAAGCCAAATATGGTCCTACCACCATACATATTCAACCAAGTAACCAGATGGGGATGTGTAATAAAAATATGTAATGCTAAAACTATCTGCATTTAAAATAAAACAAAAATATGTGGAATTTGATTACATCAAATATAGTAAATAAAACATTTCCTAACTGCATAATGTTATAAATAATGAAGAAATATATATAAAATAAAAATATAAATTTCAGAAATGAGTTTTCATTCGTATTAAAGTAAGAATCCAGCGAGAATTCGATGAGAAAAATATTAAATAAGTTAGAATAATAAAATATTTCATTTTCTATGCTCAAAGAATTAAGCAAACTCTAAAAAAATTCTTAATTTGGGAATCATTAAGCATCATTAAATAGCAGAAAATCCCCTAATTAACTTCTATTCCTTGCAGATATTCTTTTAAAAAAAGACACATATTCAAATCAATTACATGGATAAATTTTGCAATCGTTTAATATGTGTTGTAGAGTTGGATAAAACAAAATCTTCCGTTCATTTTATTTTAAAGGAAAGTATTTCATGAATAAAAAATAAAAGTTGTCGGATTACAGCTCAAAAAGTGTTAAAGATGTTCGAAAACTTGCTTTCAATGTCATTTTTTTTAATTCTTATTTAAGTTTTAATCGCTTATGTTTGTTAAAAATCTTCGAAGCTCAAACCTTTCTAAAATAAAGACAATAATGCACACGAGACATGACTCTGTCTTTTCTACACGAATTTCGAATGAGAATTTGAGTAGTGGAAAAACATTTATAAAATGAAAAGTAAGATTATTATTTCCAACAAGTTCCCATCAGAAGTTAAGAAAGAAAGCTTAATATAGATTCGATATATTATGATTTGCTTTAGAAACTCAGATTTAAAGCAGCAAATAATTCCTTTTTAATTGTTTCAAATTGTGTTTGCATTGGACAAAACTTCCAATCAACTGAGAAATATTATATTTATAGATATGAAATGTAAATATTTTGAGAGTTAGTTTTTTTTAATTAATTAGCATGTGTGGGAAGTCTCTATAAATTTCGAATGCCATTTTTACTAATTGATATTGTCTAATGGTAATTCAGTGTAATGTAATCGTTCATATGTAAATAATTGTGAGTTAGGGAGTGTGTTTAAGGAATACAATCAGCATCTTTTTCCTGCTGTTTAGTTAATTCAAATAATTACTAAATATTATCTTCTTGATTTTTCTTTAGAATTTCTTGTTGTATACTCTTTTTGATTTTTCTTTTAACTATCTTATTGAGAAAAGGATTTATCATTTTCCATATTACCCAAGTTTCAGATTGTATTAGGAATTATTTTTTACTGATGAATTTAAGTTGTGCAAGGATTTACATGGACTTAGACTGTCCCTTTATTCTTTTTGCTGTATAATTTTTAATTAATGCATACTGTTTAAGTTTTCCTTATTATATTATTGTCTATTCTTTCATCTTTCTTATTAATGTGATTTATTCATTATTTATGTTTATTCATGTAACATTGTATTTTCAAGTACCTAACTCTGTATCTTTCTTTTTTTCCAAATATCCTGTATTATTCATTATTTTGTTATATCCTTTACTGTTTAAAATTCACAATAAGTGCTCTGGACTTTGGTTGGGTAATCGGGTGGCGGCATTGATGCATGGAAATGGATGAGGTAGTTATCTCGTTTACGGTATTGGGGCTTCATCTTCTGGTGCTCGACCGTGGTGTCTCATACAGGTGTTGATAGTACCCGTCTACGACTGCCCATTGAAACCGGTAAGGGACCTCCTTGGTTTTAGGCGCGGGAGCAGACAGTAGTGTTAGTTAGTTAGTGTTTCAAGCATATGTAAGATTGGAACTTCAATCTTTCATTTGTTAATAAATAAGTGTTTATAATATTGCATCTGAAGTTCCTGGTTCTTCTTGAACGAATTTGATATATGTTTCCGAGGGGAAAAATGTAGAGAAAAGAATATTACACTAGCATAATAGATGGGATATAAACACTTCCCCATAGTAAATGGAGAGTGAAGAAATACCATAACAATCATATACATACATAAATTTTCCTACTGGAGCATATTTATAAATCAAAGATTAGACATGTGCCTCTGTATTATTTCCATCTATTTAGAGCAGCATTTCGTTATGATATTTTCACATATGAATAACAGATTTATTTCTAATAAGTAAAATAATAGAAATTATTACGTTTTTCTAATTTAAAATCTTTTACGGAAATATTTAATTAATTTTTTATTAGAATTCAGTAAACGTTTTGCATGCTTGAGAAACTTGCTGTGACATTAGAATGCTTTCTTCTTCTTTTCTTTCTTATTTTTATTCTTTATATTTTTGTAATCCCATCTTAATAAAAAAATGGGTAGCGAATTTTCTGATTCTTTTCTTGCTCCAGCAAATGTTTCGAAGATCCATTCAGGCATTCCTTTGACGACTGTGTGGAATTTAATATTTCCGATGAAACATAAGCACCTGAAACAAATCCATCCATTATCTTTCAAACAAAAAATACAGCCTAAAAGGGCAATAAGAGGCAGCGAAAGAAAAATATCGAGATGAATCTTTTTACGAAATCCTATTGTTAAAGGCGTCTTTGGAGAAATATTCTTCAACGTCTTTTCTCCACGGATTGATGGCACTGTGTAACAAAAATCGAAGAAGCGGGTACTACCAATATAAAAATGCCTTATTCTTACTGAATTAAATGAACTGAACACGAATGAAACCAAATAAAAACTGAATTGGATACATTTTTTTTGTAATATTTAGCTACATGTACCCCTTAATTCTTCCATCGAAATATATATTGCATGAGTTGGTCTCGGGGCAGGAGGGTTCCAGGTTCGAAACCTGATTCCCCTGAAGATCCGCCGTGTATGGGGCCTAATTCACGCTAAATCATACGTAATGGACAAACGCCTTCCCGTTGGTGTGGCATGGAAGTTTGAAGAGGGGGTGCCAGCTCATGTGTCGTCCTCGCCATCTGACCGTGGTTCAGAATTACGAAGTCCGTCCCAAAATAGCCCTCGTGTAGCTTCGAAACGGGACGTTAATATAACTAAACTAAACTAACTAAATTGCGTGCGTTGTATTATATTTATTTGTGAAAAATAAAATTAGAAACAATAAATATAAATGTATTTATCCAAAACAACAACCGTAATCATTACAGAATAAAAAATAAATTTTTTCATACGTTTTTAGATTTCTATTAAATTTAGATATGAGAAAATATATGAGTTTTCATGGAATGGAAAATAATAAAGGCGAAACATTTCAATACATTCATGAAGGAAAAAACATACAAAACGTGCACAAAAAGTATACTATGGATAAAAATGGTTTGCCAATTATAAGTTCGAAAGTTAATTACCTGATGAAAGCGTTTATCATGTCCATTATTCAATTCACGTTGTTATGCGGAAATTAATCCAAGTCATAATATAGGAAGAAGATTTTTAACGACATATTTATGTTAAATATTTGATACAGAACATGATAATTTTAGAATTTTTAATGTTTAAAAATTATAACCAATACATGTCAAGGTTAATGTTATAGTGTTTGCTCCTCAGAATTTTAGATAAATTGAAAATACGAGGATCGTTTTTCCAATCTTCCGATTGAACCTCAAAACAGACAAACAGGTGGCAGGATGTTCGAATGCGTGATGGTCGATTGCGCATGTCTCCAACTATAACATCTGCTACTGCCGACGTCATCTCGCGATTTTCAACTAATCCTTGAACTGATCTATCGCATCGCAAACATGGCAAGTAGAACTGAGGCTCCGGCAAAGTGCGAGATGCGTTGAATTTTTCGCTTTCTTCTAGCAGAACGTTGCGTTATGGAAAATGATCAATGCAGCTGTTTCTTGTCAATCCTTACGAAGATTACGAAGATCTATTCTGACTTCTGGAGTTGTCCTCATTCATGACAACACCCGCCCTCACAGTGTTGTTTCAACCCAGCAGCTTCTGGAGCAGTTTAAATGGGACATGTGTTATCATCCAGCGTATAATCCCGATTTAGCGATGAATGATTTTCATCTCTTCCCTTAATTGAAGAACTGGCTAGGAGGCTAAAGCTTTGTTATGATTAAATTTAGGTTTAATTCAAATAAGGTTTATTAAGTGCAATTAACCTAATTAGCAATCCCAGGTTCGACCTTTGTCTAATAATTATTTTTATTAATGCAATCAATTTAACACTCATCATGCAAAACAAAGAAAGACAATATTAATTTGAAATATATAACCTTAAACTTTATTTACAGTATATATATTTAATTATAAATTTAGCATTAAATAAAATAAGCCCAGGAAGAGTAGGATCATTTAAAATAATTAAAACAGTCTCTAATCAACAGTCTGTAATTGTCTCTAGAGATTCGATGTCATGAAACGTATTTCAAACTTACCAGGCGACGTCATTCGATTTCCAGTCCAATATTCCTTAAAACATATTCCCTTGTAATTTCCGGTCCAAGGTACTAGTAAAATCAAAACACTTAATTGGTTGCTTCACTCACCACATGTGGTCTCAATAAAATCTGTTTAATTTACCAGGCATCCACCGTCACTTGGATAATGAAATCATTCGGAGAAATCTACCACTTAAAGGTTTTTGCCAAAACTCACCACCTCGTTTTTTGTTACTTCATTCCCAGCTGCCTTTTCCACCCTTTATATATCTCCAGGTTCAACCTCCGTCCTCCTCCTTGTTGAATGGGCGGATGCAGCAAAGGGGTCGTGTCTCTTGATTGTTCTCGACCCTTCTAGGGTTCAGGGGAACGTCGCTTTCCTCGCCAGGATTGAGGCGTCTTGATTCTTCTCGATTTCCCCAGGGTTCACGGGTGGCGCCGCCTCTACAAGATTCGCCACCATTCTGTAAATTTCTATTCCAGAAACTTCTCAAGTTCACTATGTAATTCACTGTGTTCTAATTGAAGCAAAATATTACACAACGGTTTCCAGAAGAACGAGGATATTAAAAACAAAATTAAGATCAATCTCACATCACTGGCGGCAACTTTCTTCGATTAGGGGATCAGAAATCTGGTTTGCGTTTACCGGTATGACAAATGCTTAAATCTTCAAGGCGATTATGTCAAGAAGTAAACATGTTTGAATCTAACTTTTGGTAAGAAATTCATTTTGTCCTCTACTGTTGTCTTTTTTCATGGTTCATTGGAGGTTAAGAAAACGACCCTTGTATGTACAAGAAAATAATATATACTAGCCGCTTTCGCCGCCCTCCGGGATCAGCCACTACTTTTTCAGTTTTAAATACTGCATGAAGATCAGTGGAACAGACCATTAAACCGAAGTATATTTCTTATTCTTTCTAGACAACAGATTTCTTTAAAATTTTTAAATCTTTCAATAAACCTCATCTATTTGTAATGTTGTGCATAATGTTTTCACGAAATTTGGCATGGAAGTCTTCAGATCCATAAATAAAGAATGTTGTCGCACTAAATAAACAGTTTCCAACACTACAATAGGTATTTTACAATATTTTTGACACACTATTGTGATGGAACTGTTGGGATCTATATATTTAAAATAATACGGTAAAACCTTCAGACAGTTCGCCAGCCCCAACAACTCGACGGATTTCGATAATTTTTATTCCATATGATTGCTTATGATATATAAATATGTTATCAATCTGGCCCCCCACCACTCCCATTTTAGAACGAAATAAAAACAACATATAGAGAATGTATGGCGGAGAAAGGGTTTTTCAATTTCGTTCGAAAATGGAGGGTAGTGGGGGGGG
>BGPR01000575.1:300362-349941 GCA_013235015.1 Araneus ventricosus
TAGAGAAATTGTATGGAGAAAGGGGTTTTTCACTGTCTGAAATGGAGGTGGAGGGGGGGGGTTATGACCATCGACGACACATTCAGGACAGAGCAATGAACGAAGCGCTAATGAGTTTTAGAGAATTTTATTTGTGTAAATTAAAACTTTAATTAATTTAACTAATTTTAACTTGTGTAAAATTAAAACTGTTCTCTGGGTCACCACTCTAAATTTTAAAAAATGGCATTTTTACTCGCGAGAAGGAAAGAGGATTTGATGACACTCGCCGCAGATTTGGATCTTACTTTTGAAGCGAGTTTCACTAAATTGAAGTTAAAGGAACTGATCGTAAAAAGCCCAGATTACGTCGAAGACGATGTTAAGAAGATGCTTGATGGCATTGTGGAGGAACGTACAAAAGGAGAAGAAAAAGCTGAGAAAGAGAAGATACGAAAGGAAGAAAAAGAAGTGAGGATGCAAAAAGAAGAACGAGAATACGAATTGGAGAAATTACGAATACAGGCCCAACGGATTGCCAATATTCCGAATAGCGCCGAAAACGTTCAAACACCGAATAAACCGATTCACGAAACTTTTCATAAGTTTAATATGCAGGAAGATATCAGTTTGAATCTCACCTTATTTGAACGTCATGCAGAACTAACCTTCTTGCCAAAAAAAGATTGGGTTCAAAAACTTATAGGGTTAATACCCATTGAAATTGCCCATCTGATAGCAAGAGAGCCAGCGGATAAGTGTAATGATTACGATCATGTAAAGGATTTGCTATTGCAAAGATTTAAATTATCCCCGGAAAAATTTCGCCAGCTATTTTTGTTTCACCAAAAGGATGATGAAAAAACATGGCAAGATTTTCAACACGAATTGCAGACGTATTTCGATGGATGGACTTTAGGCTTAAAAGTCAACACTTACGACCAACTGCGAGAGTTAATCATAGCCGATCAAATGAAGGAAAAAGCGCCGTATGATCTTCGGGAACATTTTTTGGACGAGTGGTCTACTATTAACTCACCAATTGAACTAGCGAAGAAATTTGAAGATTATGAAGACGTCCGAAGAACTATAAAACCAAAGCAGTTCAAGTCATTCGCTAAGGGATCGAGCAATAACCATAAATATTTTCGAGGACAAGAACATTTCCATCTTGGAAATAATGGGAATGAGAAGAAATACTTTCAATCGAAGAGAACTGTTTACGATAAAAGAATTAAACAATTAACGTGTAGCTACTGCAAAGGACCGGGTCACTATGCCGTAGATTGTACGAAGCGCCGCAAGGATTCGAAAAATAATAAATCTTCAAGCTCTCCGGTACAAATAGGTTCTCGGATTTCTAAAGAAAGAATTAAGACCAGAAAAATAACCATAGGAAATAAGACTTTTGAAGCTCTCATCGACACCGGCAGTTCAGTTACGCTCATTCGTGAAGATGTAAGCAAAGGAATCATCGAACAATCAAACCTCTCAAGGGACATTGTCGTGTTATCTGGATTAGGGAAGTACGAAGTCAAAACAAAAGGATCGTTCCAACGAGAAATCGAATTAGACGGAGAGAAATATTCCGTAACTTGGCATGTTGTTCCTACGCCGTATTTGGAATTTCAAGCAGTGATAGGATCGGACATTTTGGAGCAGGCTTTTGTTGGCTTCGATAAAAAAGGTGTTTATTTTCGTAAACATGAAGATAAGGTTTGGTTTATGCATACACAGGTTTACGAAGCAAGAATTGAGGACGAAATTGAAGTTAAGCATGTTACCAATCCACGAATAAGAAAAGAACTTTCTGAGCTAATCAACAACTATATACCTAAGAAGACCGAAACGACAAATGTGTCCATGAGAATTATCCTGAAAGATGATGTACCAGTTTACCAACCAGCACGCCGTTTGTCATTTCCAGAGAACCAGGCAGTCAACAAGCAAATTGACGAATGGTTAGATCAAGGAATTGTGAGACAAAGCTCATCTGAATATGCAAGTCCAATCGTGTTAGTTAAGAAGAAAGACGGTACCGCCAGACTATGCGTTGACTATAGGAAACTGAACCGAAAACTAGTCAAAGATCGTTTCCCATTGCCACTGATAGAGGATGTATTGGATAAACTCCAAGATGCCAAAGTGTATTCCACGCTAGACTTGAAAAATGGTTTTTTCCATGTCGAAGTCAACGAGGATTGCAAACATTTTACCTCCTTCGTTGTGCCAGACGGGCAGTTCGAATTTAATAAGGTACCTTTTGGCCTCAGTACAAGCGCAAGTGTATTCCAAAGATATGTGTATAGCATCTTCAGAGAACTCATGCGTAAAGGCATCGTAATAATTTATATGGACGATTTGATCATTCCAGCTAAAGATGAAGATGAAGGTATAGAAAAACTGAAGAAAGTATTTGAAGTCGCCTCAAAATACGGTTTGGAGATCAAGTTTAAGAAATGTCAATTCCTGAGAAGAAAGGTGGAATTTTTGGGTCACGTTGTTGAAAACGGAACAGTACGCCCTTCAGTTGCAAAAACAATAGCTGTCAAGAAGTTCCCAGTACCAACAACAGTCAAACAAGTACAAAGCTTTTTAGGACTCACCGGCTATTTTCGAAAATTCATTCCAGCGTACTCTAAACTAGCGAAACCTCTGAGTGATCTAATTAGAAGCGACAATCCATTTGTCTTTGAACAACCTCAAATGGAAGCGTTTGAAAAACTCAAGAAATTATTAACTGAAAGTCCAGTATTAAGCATTTTCCAGCAAGGAAAAACAACCGAATTGCACACGGACGCAAGCCAGCAAGGGTACGGAGCCGTCCTACTCCAAGAAGCGGAAGATGGAAAATTGCATCCTGTTCAATACATGTCTAAGAAAACTACTCCAGCAGAGGAGAAGTATAGCAGCTATGAACTTGAAGTTCTCGCTGTTGTTAACGCTTTAAGGAAATTTCGCACCTACCTAATGGGGAATCATTTCAAAATCATAACGGACTGTTCAGCCTTTCAAAGGACTATGGACAAAAAGGATTTAGTTACTCGTATAGCGAGATGGGCATTACTGTTGGAAGAGTTTGATTATGAAATTGTCCATCGTTCCGGCCAGCGAATGCAACATGTGGACGCCCTTAGTAGGTATCCGGTCGCCATAATTACGAGCGATACTCTAACCGCAAGGTTAAAAAGGGCACAACAAGAAGATGAATACACGCAGAGTTTAAGATCAATGATTGGATCAAACAGCGATTCAGACTTTTTCGATAAAAACGAAATACTCTACAAATATGTTGATGGTCGCGAATTAATAGTTGTACCAAGAGATATGCAAACTGAAATAATAAAGTTAGCTCATGAGAAAGGACATTTCTCCGCTGCCAAAACGGAAGGAGTTGTCAAACAGGAATTCTTCATACCTAATTTGAGTAAACAAGTACAAAATGTAATTGTCAACTGTGTGCCATGCATTTTGACCAACAAAAAGAGCGGAAAGAAAGATGGATTTCTCAACCCCATTCCTAAAGAAGATGTGCCATTAAGTACTTATCACGTTGATTTCATCGGACCTTTGCCTTCTACCAACAAAAAATACCAGCATATCCTCACAATAGTGGATGCTTTCACCAAATTTACTTGGCTTTATCCCGTTAGATCTACTTCCGCAGAAGATGCTTTGGATAAGTTAAAAGTACAACAAAAGACTTTCGGTAATCCCAAAAGAATAATAACAGACAGAGGCTCTGCTTTCACCTCTAAAGCATTTGGAGATTATTGTACTAATGAAAACATCCAGCATTTTCAAATCACCACCGGAGTACCCCGAGGAAATGGCCAAGTCGAGAGAATACACCGAACTCTTATTCCCGTTTTGACCAAACTGTCAAATGCAGACTCAACCAAGTGGTTCAAGTTCGTAGACCCACTTCAAAGAATTCTAAATAGTACATTCAATCGTAGTACTAAGTGGTCTCCGTTTGAATTGTTAATTGGTGTCACCATGAGAAATAAGGAGGACCTTCATCTGAGAGATCTACTAATGGAAGAAATGATGGAAGAACTGCAAGAACAGAGAGACGAACTACGACAAGATGCAAAGAAAAATATCCAGAAGATACAGGCGGAGAATAAAAGAACCTACGATAGGAAATGCAGGAATGCCCCTAGTTACCAGAGAGGTGACTTAGTGGTCATTCAGAGAACACAATTTGGGACGGGTTTGAAATTAAGGCCTAGGTTTTTGGGACCATATAGAATAGTTAAAGTAAAGCCTAGAAATAGATATGACTTAGAAAAAGTAGGTAATCATGACGGTCCTAAGCTAACGAATTCATCTGCTGATCTAATGAAATTTTACTCACCAGGATGAAATATGTGTTTTTTATACAAGAAACTTTCCTATTTTCTTTTAGAACACAGTGTATAAAGAAGTGTTCTGCTTTCTTTATTATCAATATTTCCTTTGTGAGAATTGTATTTTTACTTTCATGCTTAAATGTTATAATGAAATTTTTATCGTTTTAACTGTATTAATTTTGAAGAGTTGTTAATGGCCTATATCTATTATTATATGTTATGTAAAATCACTGGGGTCAGTGATACCCAGGATGGCCGAACTTGTAGAAACTAACTTTAGCATTTTTGTTCATTTAAAATTGTAAGAGATGGCACCACTAATAAAATCGTCTGTTTTACGGCGAAGTGACGTCACGTCACGCGGCGGGAATTAAATCAGTTCGATGTTGGATTTTTCACCGAAGCGGTCGTTATAATTTAGGCTCTCCGTTTTCTGAGCGAAAGTAAATTATGAATTAGCCTGGTGCTATCTCGGAGGTGAACTTGCTCTTATGTTTATTGTTTTAACCCCTTTGTAAATAGTTAAATGTTTTAATTGTGTTTAAATAATAAATTAGTTGATTTTAACTCTCTATTTTCATTTTGCATCAAATTAGAACCTTTATCCCCTAGACACCTTTTCCTACATTTATGCCTAACAGGAAGAGGTTACCAGTTTTGTTTTGAAGACAAGCCGATCGTTAACATCGGTCGATGAAAAATTAACTTCCGTTTTGCCACGATGTGTCTTAGCCTTTTATATATTGATTCTTCAGGTTATGATTTTTAAATTGGCCGTGTAAGGCATTTAAAATTCCATTGCTAGTTTCAAAGGATTTCCTAATAAATGTACAATTTTAATAATAAATTTATAATTTTCCTAATAAATGAACATTATTACTGGAGATCCAATGTTTCTGCAATTTTATTTAAAAATGTTTATATGACTTACATTATTAATTTAATATGCATGAAAAATATGTATAATAAACCAGAAAAAATATTGTGGCGTGAAAGATTTAAGATCTATAATTCGAGCCATACACACAATATGAATATTACATATGTTTTTCTTTCGAATTTAAATAAATTATATGCATTTTTATTCGGTAATAATAAGACGTAATATATAATTTGTTTCAATCTTTAAGATCCTTTCACTTCATTTTATACAAAATATCTTGGACTATAACTCTATACTGTATAATTATTTAAAAATTAGTTTTTATTATTAAAATTAAATTTAAAAATTAGTTTTTATTATTAAAATTAAAAATTAGTTTTTATTATTAAAATTAAAAATTAGTTTTTATTATTAAAATTAAATTTAAAGATTAGTTTTTATTATTAAAATTAAATTTAAAACTTAGTTTTAGTTATTTTAACTAGTTTTCACTTTTATTTTTAATTCATTTAATTTCATTTTTATAAACATGGAGCATACATAAATATTTTCTGCAAATTTTATTGAATAGTAGTTACCTGCAAAAATTTAATTATTTTAATGCAATTAAGTTATAAAATATAAAAATACTGCTCTAAAGAAATCTGAGTGATTCGTATTTGGATTTGAATTTAAAAAATTTCCAAAATAAAATAAGTCAAAATACTTCCGAATAATTATATCGATAGATAGATAGATCATTGAAAAGTAGAAATTTCGTTCGGATGGTGTTTATAATTTAATCACTATGGAATTTACAAATGGATGTAGAAAACAATTTCTTCGGAACTAAGGTATTTTTCCAGGAAAAATTGCAACTGAAATCTAAAACCTAAATTTAATCTGGCTTTATTTTTATTTATTTATTTATTTAATTTGTCTCCCGTATTACGGAGTCCATTTGCTCCGTGACTACCTAATAAAATTTAACTTAAATCAATCCGTCACCATCGTTGAAACTCTACCACAAAAGACAGCTTAGAAAACGATTCGCCTCTGAACTTCGGGGCAAATTTGAAATATTTTTTGCATGGAAGCTTTTACAGTGTAACAAGTTTGGAGGAAGTACTTCAGCTTGTTTGTTTATCACCTATCTCCTTTTTTTCTAAATTAACTTCCTTTCAGGTAGATTCTAAAGTATTAAATGCTAACCACATTTATTTTAATTTCTGATTACGCAATGTTTAGAAAAATGCTTCCCATATCAAAATAACCTTCAAACATTGTGTAATGATAAAGGTTTTTTTTTTCTACAATTTGAAAGAAATTTGTTAAAATTTGACTACTTTTTAGTTTATCTTTTGTTAGCTGCTTTGCTCTCTACTTTGTTTTTTTAAACCAAACATAATTATAAATATTTTTAGACTTTCATTGAAAATGCCTTGAATAAATAGTTTTGAAATTTTAAAAAAATTTATACAAAGCATCATAAAATATTTTTATAGCTAAAATATTAATATTTATATATTTATTTATAAAATATAGCTTTGAAGCATTTTTATGTAACTTTCGTTTGATTGAAAAATAAAAAAGTTGTTTTGTTCATAAAACCGAATTTCCGTTGCTTTTCTTTTATTATTATCTTCTATAATTATTTTATTCATAAAAGGCCAAATCATTTTAAAAAGTAACTGCGTCCTTCGAATATTCTTCCTGACAATATTGAACAGAACTTTTTTCATGGATCTGTTAAAAACCTTCGATATAAAGTTCTAGCATGATGAACAATAACGCTATTCAAGAAGAGGATTCTTTTATCCGTTACATCTTTCTAAAGTATATCTATTGATTATGGACCGAAACATTTGATCAGTCAATAAAAAATGACTTGGATTATAAATTTTTCAATAGAATGAAACTTTAAAATGAATGATTTATTACCTAGAAATCAAAATTTCTCCTGATAAGCACTAATTTAAAATGGAATATGCTTTCGCTTTGTAAAAATATGTTTATCTTTCATTTGAATTACACTTCTGGTTTAAAGAATATAACAATTATTGGAAAGTATTTGTTTTAAAAATCATTTAGTTTTTCTAACTATGCTATTAGACATTTCTAAGCTGCACGTCCGTATTGAGTTGCTAGGCGAATGAGCTATTGGGCTTTTATGACGAAAATTCCAGTAATGTCTAATCTTTAACAAAGGCACGCTATTGTATATAAGACTACAAGTAATATTCTAAAACAGCCAAATTCTCATGCTTGTGAAAATTCAAAGTTAAGAGAAAGAAGTTATAATGCATCAGTGCGTAAATGATATACAAAACTGGAATTGGTAGGAATGAAGGAACCAAGCAAGAGTTGTAACATCCACGAATACCACGAATCCACGAATACGAGCAATTAACTATTTCATTTGTATTTGGGATTCGATATATTTCTTTCAAATCGCCCTGCAAAAAAAATATTTATCTTGTATCATGGTTTTAGTTATGAGGATATGTGTTATAATTCTCAAATTTTAAATAAGGTAAGTTTTTAAGTGAACCGGATGTGACGTTATTGTATATTCACAGAGATTTTCTCTAAAACTAGGGGTAGCAGGGGTATGATTCTTACAACACTTCTCATCCTCTGAGTTTCGGGAAGCGAGCTATGCTGAGATCATGCGATATGCACGGGACTCTTTGTATATGCTTAATGCAAATTAATAAATCATGAAAGAGATAATTTTGGGAAATGGTTTTTAAATTTAAAACGACAGAACAGCAGTGTTATGTTATAAATAAGTGTTATGTTTTAAATTACCACAATTTTTGAGAGAAAATTACTTGTGAATAAAACTTAAGGACCCTATTTAATTAGGATAAAGAAGCATACAAAAATTTATTGATGTTTTATTGAACGATATTCTTTGTTACTGCTACAAGTATACCACAAGTACATGCAAAATATATAAAAACACATAAAACATTTGCTGAAAAATGCATATTTTGTCATCACGGTCCATCTTCAAGAACAATAATTTGTTTTACAATAATAAAAATATTGACACAATGATAATAAGTCTTGGGAAACATATGAAAATATTAAATTTTATATTTATCTTCAGAAAATTATAACAGAAGATACATTTTGAAAATCACATGTTCTATCAGTTTTTAAGCTTAGAAATTAACATATTGAATTGTTTCGTATGTTAATTTAGGAAATAATAAGGATAATTCTGGGAAGCAATTGTTGCTGCTCCAAAAATGATTGTGAATGTTACAAACTTTAAGAAGCTGGCAACAGATGGTGTGTATTTTTCCCTAAATGTATCCTCAAAAGGTAATGGCGGTACATCCTGAAATCAGAAAGAAATATGTGAATTTAATAATTGTCGTTAAGTGGTAGTAAAGAAGAATCAAGTATATTCTCTCAAATTTAGAAGCAAATTCTAAATATAATCAGTGATTACCGTGATCTAAATATAGCCGGAATTATTTTTTACTTCTATAATTTAAGACTATTTTAGGATTATTTCCTGTTATTTAAAGTAGACACACTTTCTTTCTAAAATTTTATTTCATAATATAGAGAACATTCATAGATTACATTATATAAGTGATATTGCGAAAAAATGTGGAGCATCCTTTTCTAACATATAATCTATATGTTGTGAAGCGGTGAAAAAATATTTATTTTCATTATAAATAAATAAAAAATAATATTTGTAAAACTTTCAGGTTAGAATCCCCCTTTCGAAAAGAATGATTAAGAAACCCCTCTCAAATATTGGTAAATGTTTAAGTGGTTATCTACTGAACAGCTAGGCAGATTACCAAGATTTTTTGCATCTCATGAACTTAGAAAATTATATCGAATTTTCCTACACAGTACTTGCAAGTTGTTCACAATGATGTCGCGATCGCTCCTGTTAAACATACAAATGATGCATAAAAACAAGCTTCATTACACATTTTCAATAAAATAAAATCTGTATTTTTTGCGTCAGCAAAGCATAGAATCCGCATTTAATAAACGAAATCTATATACCTGAGATTCTGGTTCTTCTATCCAAATTTCGCCAGGAGTTATTTTTTCCATTCTACAGAGCACTTCACGAGCGGCCCTTTCTCCCGCTTCAACGGCTCCATTCATATAGCCTGACCATTTAGTAGATGTTTCAGTGCCAGCGAAGTATAATCTGTCTATGGGAGTCCTCAAAGCTCTGCAATGAATGGTTGAAACTATGACACCAGAAAGCTCTTTTAAGATAGCTAAATTTATTATGTTGACATAACATATTCACAAAAGAGAAGACTTAAAAAAGAATAATACTTCGATCATAGCTAGTCATTTATCATTGACCCAGCAAAGCGAATTCTTCGTTTAGTACTCTTCCTCTTCTCAGCAAATGCACTCGTCTGCTATGAGGTCGAAAGTCACGTGCCTTCTCATTCTGGAAGCTTTATAACAAGTTTTTTATCGGAGATTTCATGTGACAGCTTTTAGCTTCCATACTTTGTTGATTGGGAACGTAATATAATGCTTTCTGCATATTTTTAATTCACTTTTAGGTAGATTCCTTATAGGAAGTCTACCTATTGCAATGGTTCTCATGACACGACTCCCGGGAAATTTCTGCAGATCTTCACCGATCGTGACTCCTAGAACCCAAAACCACCCATATATATAATCAACGCTTTTCCTCATGCCTCGATAACTGGAATAATTTTAATCTAAATTTAACCAACTTGGGATATGTTATAAGGACAGTGAAGATGTCATTCGGGTTCGTAGATGGGCTATCCAGCTCGAAGGGGGTGGAAATGGTGGGGGTTGAAATTTTCCTTTTCCCTTAATTCCCTTACGATTGAAAATAGAAAGAAAATTCAAATTATGCGAATTATTGCCTTATCATAACAATCAAATTTTGTATTGAAACCTTTTCGATAGTTACAATTGCTTAGAAGTTATGATCTGAAAAGTGATTTCCCCTACCTTTCCCTCCTCTCCCCTTAACTTAACCTGCCTTTTAACCTAAGCATGTTACCCCTTGTTGGAAAGCTCTCGTCATTTGCAGTCTCTTCCACCAGCTTTCATTCTTGCATATCCAATCGTTATGAGAAGGGAGGGCAAAATGTTCTTTTCCTTATTATTATTAGCAGATACTCGAATGCATAATCTTTTGCCCGTGTTATCTTGTAAACACGATAACTAGAGTAATTTTGATTAGATTTTAACTGGCGAGGGATATGTTGTAAGGACGGTGAGAATCTCGGCCGAGTTAGCAGTAGGGCTAACCAGTTCAAAGGGGGTGGAAATGGTGGGGGAATGAAAATTTCATTTTTCCATAATTCCCTTACGATTGAAAGAATGAAAATTCAAATTCGAAGAATTATTTCCTTATCACAACAAACAACTTTTGTATTGAAACTTTTTTGATAGCCACAATTTATTAGAAGTAATGAGCTAAAACGCCATTTTCAATCCCCCCCAATTTATCATTCCCCTATAGATCTGTTACGACTAAAGATAGAAAAAATATTCAATTAGGCGAATTATCACCTTATCATAACGAACAACTTTTATATTAAAAGTTTTTGTCTGCAAGAATTACTTAGAAGTAATGAGTTCCCATCAGCCGCATTCACTTCCACTTTTGATAAGGTAAATAAGTCGATATACCTGGCTTTGTTCCGGGTTAAAATATTTTCATGTTTAATATTTTTAATGTAAAAATTACTATTGTAAAAATATTATAATACACAAATTCCTTTTCTGATCTGAAACATTTTTAATTAAAATGAGAATATCAATTGAACAAACGATTTTTAAAAACAGCCGTTTTCTCTATACATTATTATTTGCTACTAGCAGTTACCCGTGACTTCGTGAGCGAAGAATTTGAATTATTATTTTTTTTAAATTCACGAATGAAAATATTTTGTTGCATTTTGAAACGGGAAAGTTCTGATGGTTGATAATACTTAATTGGACGGCTGACAGGAGAGTACGGTTCATGTATGCTGATATAGTTATGTAATTTTTTATCTACACTAAGCACTTATATATACTACATTATTTGCGCGGATGTTGAGGTTGTGTGGGCTGGAAACACGTGAACACGCCACATATCGTTGCCCATGCAAAAAATATGGTTTCTCCAAATGTACGTCTGCCATTTTCAGTGTCTGACCCTGAGCCTGGCAAATGCCACTTTTAAAGGGAATTGTTACCTTTTGAACTGAGATGATAAATCCTTTGGTATTATCGGAAGGTTGGAATTAAAACACTCTCTCTTCTCCCTATAACAGTCATAACAGTAGCTTTCACGGAGTTTAGACCTAGGTGTGTACTTTGTAGCCGTGTGCCATTGCGCAGTCTCGGTGTATCGAGCTTACGTATTAGTGGTACTGGCACACCGACTTTCAATCTCGGATTGTCGAAAGGTGCCTCTGACAGTTCTGAGATGTTGAAGAGCTCTACAGGATATGATGCTCCTTGTTAATGCCCATTACCGTATCTACAGATGGATATTCTGTAATGCCTCACTCTATTTGTATCATATCTTTTTTTCTATTTATCTGCCCTACACTTTCATTAGTAAGTGCCAAAATTACCCATTCATCAACCATTCTTGCTACATGCTGTTGAGAAGAGATCTCCACCACCTCGTACTCCTATGAATTTGTTGACTGCCGTGCAGGATTCATGGTGTGAATTTCCTCCAGGATACCTTCAGACACCAGTCGAGTCCATGCTACGTCGTTCTGCGTCACGTCTGCTTGATCGTGGGGCCCGACACGATATTAAGAAGGTGTACCAGTTTTTTTGGCTCTTCAATGTACATGTTATTGATATGTTTTATATGTTCCCACATTTTTAGCGTTCATGAGATATTTTAGTTGTATAAATCAAAATATTTTCCTGTCGAATTAGGTGTAAAGGGAAAGAGATAAAGCTGCATTTTTTATTCCTCTTAGAATTATAATTAATAAAAAAAACCAATAAGATGAAATACAGGAAAAAACAGAGGAAACGTACCTTCCGTATCTAGTGAGAAAACCCGGAGGAAGCATTGCTGTATAGCATCCACCTACATATTGTTCTTCCATCCAGTTCTTTTCTTCATAATGGATTGGCTTTTCAATGAAAAAAAATCTTATCTCAATGCGAAAGTTGTTACATCATAAATTTTTAACAATGTATAGTGAAAGTAGAAGGGCCCGATAAAAGGCCGGTTAAATGGAGGTTGAAATTTTTCTCGTAACAAGCTTAATTTTTAACATAAATTCATTCTCAGGTACTGGCGCTTCCCCCAAATCAACAACCTTTCATTAGTTGCACCCCTATCGGTGGTTATCTCTATTAGAATGCTGAGGTATATGCAGCAGAATTTGGGAAAATTAGGGATTGGAGTTGATTTATTTCCCTTGAAACTTGAAGTTGCGTCATCAACAGAGTTGACTTGCTATCCTCCTGCCTGGGTATTGCATCATCTTGGAGTTGAGGTGTTTTGGGGCTGCCTTCCAGTTGAATTGTATTTTTTTCCAGTACAATTGCAATTTGCTGATGCGAGAGGAGGAAAACGATGCCATGTGTCCAACTTAGATATTTTTACCATTTTTGAATTTATCAATTAATTATGTCTATTCTTGTGACACTTGTGTGTGTGTTCTTAAATAAAAATTAATAAATATAGAAATATTTCTAAGTTCTAGAAAAAAAAACTGCAATTTTTTTCATGATGAGAATAACTATAGTTATTATGTGCATTGTGAAAAAACGTATTATCTGATGACTCTTCGATTCACCTACATATGAATTACATCCATCAAATAATGTGTAAGAATATTCTCCGTGAAATATAATAAGAAATTATGTTTTTGTTTATATTTTGTCATCTGAAGGTATTTCAATACACTTTCTTTTCTCTAATTTTTTTTTCATTTTTAAGAACTTCTTCCAAAAGAAAACATTTACTAAAAAATTCAATTCTACAGGAAGCAAAACAATTTATAAATTGTGGTTGAGCAATTGTTTACCATTAAAGAGAATGGTAGAGCAGTTTTTCGTTCAGAAATAATAGATGGATTGCTACGTTTAGATTTTAGCTGTTTTCTGTGAGGAAAGGGTTTATATTCATGTTGAATGTGCATTGATCTAAATTTATGAATACCTTTGTAGCTTCGGGGCAACCTGTTGCCATTGCTAAACTTCGTGCAATTGTATGTTTGCGTTCTTCAGGTGTCATATGGCACATTTTTCGGCATTTATCAGCTGGGACGAATCTGAAAAGTTAAAAATAACAATTGTTATTATATTTTATATGCAAAATATGTAAATTACTCTACATAATGAAGCACAAATGCTATTCATGGGACGATTTATAACTAAGAGACTAAAGAAATTTCAAAAATAAACTATCGTATAATACGGACATCCTCAGAATATGATGCAGAATCATGCTTAACTCTAGTGGCTTAAACCGCAAATATTCAAAATGTCTTTATTCAAACTAAAAAAACCTATCAGGTGCGACCACGGTTAAGATACAAACGGTTTCTTCGGAATTTTTACTTTCTCAAATCCGGTATGACCGCAATTGTAAAACACAGACACCTGGAATTTTTTCAAATTCCGCTGTAGAACAAATACATCACTCATTTTAATCTGAAATAACTATATAAAGATCAAAGAAAAAGACCAATTTCTTCTTATAGTATTTAAATTGCTTTCTCATTGCATATGTTAATACGTATTTCTCACGAAACAAAAGCACATTTGGAGTCTGGGAGTCGTAAAATTCCTCTCAGAAGCCTGTTGTTATAGATTTTAGGAATAAGTTTTTGAGTAGCTAGACAGCTTAACAAAATTATTTAAGCGATAATGTTTAACTTAAGTTATTATAATGCTCTCTATCTCGTTCATTGACTTAAGATTGGAGGGGCATGGGGGTACAGATGACCAAAACATCACAATTTCATAGACTAGTGCATTTATTTCAGATATTAAAGTGTGTGAGGAAGCATCGAGAGCTATTTGTCCTTGCTACGCTACTGATCTCGTTACTTTGAATTATAGGTAAAGGCTGAAATATATAACTTAATTAACTCTCTGATTCCTATAAATTATAACAGGGACGAATTTTGATACTCACTATTTTAATATTAAATTAAATTATTATTCAGTTTTCTACGAAGAAAACTACAAACCCGATAATTGCAGGAAAACTTCCATCTGGTTTAGAATCATCCAGAGAATAAAACATCGGATGTTCCTCACCTCCTATAATAAAATGTGATCCAGATAGACCTGAAAACAAGCAGAATATTCATTTGCCAGATGAAAACACTTTTTTGTGTGCTCAAAAGGATATTCCCTGAAATGGTTTACAAATAAAAATTTATGAATAATTTCGAAATTCATCTGAATTTGATGTTCTGTTAGAATGCTATAAAATCCATCATGCTAAATTGCTGATGTTTCTCAATTGTTTTCTTTTAGTTAACACTCCAGTTTAGATCAATGTTTCACATTACAGAGAAGTGGAGTAACTACTGTGAATCACAACAATAACGTATCATTCTAACTAAAATTATTAGCAGGTAAAAAGAATTAAATGTATAATTTTAATTCCAGTCAAAGCTTAAAAATGTGATATTTATCTTTGAAAATGAAAAAAAAATATTAGACATTTAACAAAATATTTACTGAAATTTCATATAGTCTATACCAAAATAATTAGTTTCTTAAACAAACATCGTAGTTTAACATTTTATAAGTGCATAAAAGAGGTGCAAGTTACTAACACGCATTGGAAGACTGGATGAAAAAAGTTTGAAAAATTTGATGCATTTTATAATTATTTTATCGAGGTTTTTCAGATAGCTCCTCCACGTGTCTTCATTAGTCCTTCTCCAAGTTTGTGTTAATCCAGTTGTTAGGTCAAACGACGAAAAACCAAGAGTATCGTCAGTTTAATTGGACATATACTTGTTCTCATTGCACGGTTTTTTTTTCTCTTTTAATGCCCTTTAAATTACCAGTTTTGCGAATCTGATGCAAATAAAAAATGAATGGTTCATTATTAGCATCTGGACTTAGGTAACACTCCAAAACCATGAAATGTCAATGAAATTAAACGGCAGATTTCTGGTTTTGGTGAGGTCATAAAGCTATGTGCCTCGACATTTCCAACCAATATAAACTAAAGGCATTGCACAAAATATTAATCATTGTAACTTCCTGAGTAGCGATTCTTATAGGTAATGGAAAATAGGATATACTATTATTTGCAGATAAAGTTGTTTGTTCAATGTGAAGCCACAGGATGCATATTTTTAAGTTAATTGGTTTAAAACTAAGCACAAATATTTTAGATTCAAAATTAGCTACCTTTTTCTCTCCAGAAAGGCGTGCTATAATATAAGTGAACTTTAGTAACTGATCCCATAGGCATTCTTTGATTAAGTTGGTTTCGCATTGGAGGCAGTTGTGGAGTGAAATGGATCTTCTGCTGTATTGCGGGTGGACATGCTAGAATGACGTATTTTGTCTAGAAGCAAAACAAAATCAAAACCTTATATGTTTGTGATATTATTACTAAAATTCAAATACCCACCTAAAGAAACCAAAATATGTGTATGATATTTTTTGAAAAAGAAAATAACTAACTTCTGCCACTTCAGTTTATCTGTATTGATAAAACGGCAGGCAACTAAGCAATAATAGGCAAACAATTATATCTCGAAATATTAGATTAAGAATTAAAATCGAAACAAGCCTACCAACTGAACAGATCTAACATCAGTACTATTGGAAGGAAAAAAATTCAGCTTTAAAATAAAAAAATATTGTATATAATACATAATAAAATTGAATTACTAACTAAGTTACTAATAAAATCAGTTTTATTACTAAGCTTCATAAACAGCAAATAAAATTTAAATACTTGAGTTAATAATACTTTTAAGAACAAACCTGGGATTTTCTTTAAAAATATCTTAAGAACATCCTTCACTGAACAATAAAATTTTACATGTTTTATTCAAAATTAGCAAAGTTGTGGGATTCCCTTAAAAATAATGAAATTTATTAAATAGGAACTTATGACTTCGAAGACAATTCCATTATACACTGAAAAGTGATTTCGAAATTTAGAATCTTAATTATATCATCTGAAGATACTGTCAAAAAGTCAAAGAATGTGAAACTTTTTTAGGTGATTTACAGGAATACGACAAAGAAAGGAAAATGCATTTATATACCTTATACTCTTTTCCTGGTAATGTTTTCACTAAAATAAAGTCCTTCGATTCTTGATTTACACCAACTACAGGACAGTTTGTAAGGACGATGCCATCTATAGTAAAAATCCAATAATAACTAATAAATTATATTATATAAATAGATTAGCGTTAAAAGAAGTTAAGTACTGCAATGCTACATTTTAATAATTAGAGGATATGTGTACCTCCCAGTTTCTCAGCTAATTTTTCACTAATTTGTTGAGATCCACCATGGAATTTTCGTTCCTAGATTGAAATGCTAAGCATTCATAAAAGTGAAAGAAACAAGATGTTTGTTATATGTATAAGGGCTGATAAAATGGAAACGGAACAAGGGCCACAGAATAAAATGGCATAGTTTATTTTTAAACTTAATCATCAAAATTTCAAAAACACTCGTCCCTCCGATTCACCAAGCGGTGAATACCTTGTTTGTAGTTCTTTTCTTGGCTAAAATTGATACCAGTTTGGAATAGTGTCCATGACTTCGCTTTCCTATTAAATAAGCGGCCTTTCAATTCTTTTTGAGCAGATCAAAGATGTGAAAGTCGAATGGTGAAAGATCTGGGCTATATGGCTGGTGTTCGAACATTTCCCATCAGAACTTCGTCAAATTGTTCTGTGTGCGAGTGACCGTACATTGCCATGGAGCAGAACCACTCCAGAGGATAACAGGCGAGAAAGCTTGACCTTGATTTGCTACGCACAAATGGTCCAGTGTAACTGAAATAAAATCCAACATCTTCTGCCACTGAAAAACGAATAACACCACGTTGCTCTTCTTTACTCGCAAACATGACGCCGATGCGGATGAAATGACAACCGATTGCCTGCTGGACGATACTGCTGGCCGCCCGCCAGCGCATATCACGCGGTTACCTTTGGCAAGTAAATTCCGTAATAGTTGTTTATCTTTACTTCCTTCTCTATCTCTACACACAGTTTTTGTCACACTACAAAAATACACAAAACATAAGTATTGGTCCGTTTTCATTTGATCCACCCTTATAGATGCAGGTGCTGAATAAATTATATTTGATATTTAAAATATTTAGTACAATGCATCTAAGATAATAACTGACCCATAATATTTCATACTGCGTGAAAACAGTAAAATACTAGGAATAATTTTATACATGTATCCTAAATTCAGAAAGGTTCAAATTCATTTCAAAGATACGGTATAAAGCTATCATAAAGAGTAAATATTTTCTCCTATTTTGAATAAAGAAAATATTTAGTTATTTACAAGAGAAGCAGCAAGAACAAAATTTAGATTAAATTATTCTTTAGGACTATAAAGTTCTCAACAAGGTAATCATTTTTTAAATATATATAAAAAGAAAGATGGAGTAACATTAGACCTAAGTAATACGATTCTAGGGAGACATTTTTCTGTATTGAGCATTAATCAAAAATGTGATGACAGGTAATAAATAAGTAATATGGGTAATAATACTTAAAAATAAAGTAATATGGGATCAAAACGAAACTATAATGTCTTGAGAATTTTTAATTTGATAATACCCGACACCTTTTATGATATATAGAATTTTGTTACTTTTAGTAATTACAGTTTTTTTTAAATCAAATAAAATCTTAGGAAAAATATTGATACAAAATTCCAGCATTAATGATTAACCTTTTCGCATGGGCTCAATATTTTGAAAAAGTCTTCGCCTGGGGACTCTTTCAGAGCGTGCCTTTCTCGAGGGGATAAAAAAATTTCAGCACGGGGTTCGAGAAGATGGGTGGTCACGAGTCTTTGTGAGAAACGGTGAGTGATAAAAGGGAGCTTCTTCTGTTGATAGCTGAACATTTAAGACTCTCTTTAAAAGTACACAGGTTGGGAAAACTGATGAACAGCTAGGGAGAATGGCAATGAGCGTCAACGCCTGTGTTAAGCGAAATCACGCCCCGGAATTCGGGCAAATCGTCAAAGTCAGGGCCTTCAAAATGCCCCTGAAGAGTGAATGGCCAATTATCCTGTTGTGTCCCCATCTAAACAAGCTGACCACATGTGCGGAGAATATTCCTTCCCTGCCTGGGATTCTGAGAATTGTCACATGCCCCTCACAAGGGACTGTAGACGCATGTGACAGCGTATGTCACAGCCACGCGAAAAGGTTAAATATTTTTCTAAAATTCATGAACTATCTTATATCGGGTTCAATTCCAAACAATTTTATGGGCTACTATTTATATCATTGCGTACAAAAAGTACTTTGTTTCGATGCGATTTATCACATTGGAATTATAAAGCTTTGCATTTAAATAGCAGTTAAAATGGTCCAGAAGAACTTTAAAAATAAAAAGTAAGACATTGAACACTTCTGTGGGAATAGATGCAGAAATAATGTTATTTAAACTATTGTCTTCTTCATGAAAACATACTTCCATATTTATCCTGCTTTGAAAATTTTGGAAACTTTTGAAACATTTTTTTTTCCAATTCAATTTGATTCCACTTACTTGGGCTCCATTTATGGTGTAAATCATTCTTTTCATTCCTCCACACTGTTTAGCATACCACAGAAACATCAGTAGGGATGTTTCGTACTCTTCTGATGTGATGAGGGTGGTGCAAAGATTTTTATAAAATTCTGAAGCTCGTCTAGAACCAGAAAATGTTTGGATTGTGAAATATTCAAAAATAAATGTCGTCGCTTAGCAAGCAACAGCACGTACCTTTAATTTTTGAAATTTCAAAGAGAAAGAAAGTACACAATTTTTGTCATCCAATAACTCACATTTCTGAATATTGTTTCACATATGGTAAGGATATACGTCCTCATGTTTAAATCTGATTTTTAAAAATTCAGAAATATTCGTTATGGGTTCCGAAAAATTGAAAATTTTCTTCCTCTTTTAAATTTCAAAAAATTGAGATAGAAGGTGTTGCTTGTTAAGTGCCTATTTCTTATTCAGTTACAAATGGAAATATTTCAAAGAAAATTTCCAATGGAATAAACAGATAAAATATGCCAATTCGGTAGTTATGAAAATAACTGAGGAGATGCATATCGTTTTCAAATGTATTCATTTATAAAACAATGGTCTCCAAATGGAAGAATCAAGTTTTTCAGACCTTATTCAGCTTAATATCTATTGTGTATGTAGGCTTGATGAATGTTAAATTTTTCATAGTGTATCGAACGACTTCGTGTTACGCTGATTAGGAACTAAGGAGTGTGGTTTATATCGTTCTCCTTATCAGAACACGGTTCAAAATTTCTATGTCCACTACCAATTAACCGAGTTTTATTTTGTAAAAGGACATTAATTTAGCAGAACAAAGTACGAAGGTCAAAAGTAAACTACTAGCTAAGTTGTCGTTGACCCATGGACATAGTTCGTGCCATTTTTTCCAGCCTTATACATATTATCTCTTCTTGGTGATTTTCCTAAGATCAAATTGTAGTCTTAAACGAGAATGAATGATATTAAATTTCTGATAAATAAATACAAGAGATTTTTGCATAATGATAGAAAGCTTGGAAAGTTAAAATTAAATTTGAAATTAAAACGAACAATAATTAATGATATTGTTTGTTTTATGTAAATTTCTGAAAATAAGTCTACTGGACAAGTTTAAAAACGCTTTGTCTGTGGCTCAATGAAAATTATTTTTCAAGAACTAAGGATTTTATCAGTGTTAATGCACATGGAAACGAAGATTTTTTAATTGATTAAATTATGCAAAAGAAAAGGACACTAGTTAAATTGCGTAGCACTGTAATTAAAATAAAATATTCGATTACTTTGTCCAACAATGTTTCTTTAGAAAATCTTTCAGTGTTAATAAATCCCATTCCTCTGCATGGGGTGCATCCCAAGGAGCATCTGCAGGTATCTACAAAAAGGGAAGAAAACAATTTTTACATCATATATTTATTCTATTTATTTTCTTATATACTATTACGGTCAGAAAGTTCGGAATTTTGTACATATTTCTACAAACTAACTGAATTATATCATTTTCCGTGGAACAAGCGAAGAATATCAAGCTACCGACTAGTTGTTTTATAGTGTTCAAATGCGTATAATGCATGCGCATAGGCGGCTTACAGTTATACCAAACTTCCCGCCACGAGGAACCACATGTCAAGGATATTCCAGCATGATAAGGTGCTGGTTTACAGGTCCCCCCTAGTGTCAAATATCACATTCGTTTAATTCCACAAACAACTTATTCCCTTGATCGCTCGTGTTACTTTTTCCTGAGATGAAAAATTTGTTGTAAGGACAACATTCTTAAGTTCTGAAGCAGTGCAGCGACGAAAGCGCTAGAAGAAGTGAGAAAAATGAGACATCTTCGTATAAACGATGGCAAAAATACATTGTTCCGCAGGGCAGTAAATTCGAAGGAACACCAAGAAAACAGGCTTCATCGCTACTCATACTTCCGTAAGAATTCGTTTCGAAACTTTTTCAACATAGAAATATACATAGAGAAGTGTCGCCGGTATGGACTAGAGCATAGATTTTACCCCAATCATGATTATATTCTAATCAATATGCGGGCCATACAATGGGACAATTGTTTTGAAATGATGTAAATTGTATGTATGAAATCATTTTTAATTGAAACTGCTACAAGAACACAGTTAGAGAACAAGTGTTTAAATTTAACTGTCATGAATTTATTTTTAACACAAGATAAAATGCCCTCTCACTGTTTAATAGTAAGTAGAAGAATATGGTATTATCAGCAGATATGAAATTTTTTTAGCTGAAATTTACTATAATAATTTTATTTAAATAGTTTGAAGACAATGTTCAGGGACTTTCTTCTTTTGCTCTCCAAAAGTATCCTTGATTGGACCACAAAAAGTTGCCTAAATTTGACTCCGTAATCAATGGGATTGTTATCTAGAAATACAGATAAAACTCTGAAAGCAGTTTTAACCCTAAGTATTCCTCGCAAATTGGAGGTGGAATAAGCCAAAGCGAAAATAATAATAACACTACAGATATCAATTGTTGGATCGGAGAGAACAGAAACTGAATATAAGTATCGTTTGTGAGGAAACAAACTTAGAAGAAGTTATTCAGTGTATAAAGTATCATACTTGGGTTCATGCACTGTGTGACGATGTGAATTTGAGAACTAAAAAAATTTCCTTTACCTGTGCTAAAAGAATTTGGTGGCCAAATTTTGAAAACCAATCTAGGAAAACATTTTCTTTAATTGGATCAATGCTACAATTTTTTAAGCTATTTGTTTTTAGTATTTCAAGCATATTTCATTATAAAATAATTTCATTATAAAATAATCACATAGATCTGAAAAAAATAAACTTAAGATAACCTCTGTAACTTGTTTTCTCTTTCAATTTCGTCTCTATTGCTGCACATTAAAATTTACCAGATTTCTAAATCCGGCAAACTTTTCTTATAGGCGATACATTTCAAAAATGTGCAAAGGAAGGAATTTTTGTTTTAAAAAAAGGAAACGAAAAACGGAAGGGACATAGGAAAATACACATCAGCACAAAGCTTATTTGATTGCTAATTGAATCATTCTTATTCTCTTGTTCTAGATTATAGACATAGTTTGCTCTCCAATCTTAGACCAATAGCTAATTCTTAACCTTCAGACATAAGCATATACTTCCAGCCGTACAAATGCTATAAATGAAGGAAAAAAAATAAAAATGTCGTTTGAATCAATAAAGAACCGCTGATAAAACTACGAAATCTAAATTTTTATACATTCTATCGGTCAAAGTATTCATAATTAATACTGAAAAAATATTGTTCCCTAATGTAAGTAACGAAAACGTTCCACTGTCCACCAAACAGATATACAATTGAATATTTAAACAAATATCGAAAAATATAACATCTTGTGAGGTAAGCAATGCGATTAAAAGAACAACTTCATGTAGTTACAAAATGCTATATTATAAAAAACACGGTTATAATTAAAAATCCGAAGACTTTAATATAAAATCACTTTACCGTAATATTTGATTGAAGTGTCTTTCTTTGGCTGAAGTACGGAAATGTACCCGCAAACAAATTCTCCTGCACATTGTACAAAATTGTTGGTTGAAAAGGTTTACATGTCATGAAAATACGATTTACCAAATTTGCAGAACAAGTATATTCTCCTCCTCACACTTTGTTTAAAAATCTGAAACATCATTATTTAATGGATTGGAATCTGTCTCTCAAGGACTTCGCTATCAAAAAAATTAACTTCAAAAAGATTTAGTAAGGGAAGTACGTGGCTAAAGACACGAGTATCCTGGCGCCCTATCGTGCCGAAACCGCATTACTGACAAATTATATAGAGACATGAATTCTTTCAAATAATCTGGTAAATGGTCCAGATAAAACAGCTGTACACAGCCTAAAAGTTAAATTATCATCAAAATAAAGTAATGTTGATGAAAGTTTAGAGTATGAAGATATTTTTTGAAAAACATGTTGGCGTATGTAAATGGCAATGGCATTGACTGCAAAGACCATCATGCATCAAACATAAGTTATCTGAAATATCAGTAAATTCTGTTCTATTCTCAGTAAATCTGTGTTCTATTTTGTCCACAGAAGGAGGGCTCTTAACAACCTTCTGATAGGCCTGAAATAAGCTTGAGGAAAGCTTGAAACAGGCTTGACGAAAGCCTGAAACAAGCTTGTAACGAAATCTTGGGGAAATCTTACTGAAAACCTTACATAAAACCTTGTTTCTTGTTAACTAGAGAACCTTTACTCTGCCTTGACGAAAGGTTCAACCCTTGTCCAAAATCTTTTAGACAAGCTTTCTTTGCTATCTGGGTATTTGCGTATTTATGATGTCTGTGGGATACCGTGGGATTGAAACTCACGGCACCTAATTTAGTTATCATGTAAATAGAGTATTATTGTATTCAAAAGTGGCAACGCTCTACCTTTCTTTCGCAGGAATTTATCCTTGTCTTTCATAGTCTTCGAGATTCAGAAATCACCCCTAGAAGCTTTGTTATTAGTTCCAAATGACAAATGGTCATTTTACTACATGTAGAAATTACTTCCACCAATATATTGTTAAAAAATCTTTCATAATAAATCTTACCTCTTCACCCATTTTATCAATAAGTCTAAGTATGTGATTGAGTTCCATGTTAACGAAAGGATTTATCTCGTAAGGAAACACCGTCGCATCGTGAAATAGTCTTCGACCCTAAGAAAATGAAAGAAAATTTAAAAAAACATTAACCAGGTACGGAAGTAGCTTGAATTTTATGAAATATTCTCTTGACGGAGCCAAAGAAACATTGACACTTTTCAGACTAATTTAGGATTCGCATTTCCTTACAACAAAACTTACAACATGAATAGTAAAGGTATTTTCACGTCTATGATACGCTACAGACTGGTGTTGATTTTGTACCACAAAAAATGTCTAATGGGCAGAATCGGAATGTTCAATTTGAGACACTGATAGAAGAATTTCCTATTCAGATGTAAGTGCACAAAAAACAATTGCTTTTCACGCCAGTGAAACGTCTTATATTCTTTTAAAATAAGGAATTATATGATGAATTGTATTAAAACCTTTCTGTGATATTTTATATTTCTTCTTTGAAGGCTGTTTTGTTGTCCTTCAGAAGCTAAACGCATCTCATTTCTTATATATGAAGAATATAAAGCTTATTTCATGACCTAAATATGTTCTTAATATCGCAAATACTTAATTAATCTTTAGGTGGTTGAATATTTTTAACGATTTAGGAGATTGAAGTATATTTTATTTCTGGGTGTAAAAATCATTTGTTCAAAACATCTGCTTGCAATACCATTCCGTCAAGAAAGATTCTGCTCTGCAGAAAAGATATCAGGCTATTTACTGCTATTGTTATTTTTTAAATCACAAATCGTCTAATTATAACTGAAATAAAAGCTAAATTTGCTTTGGCTTTCTACAGAAGGAAAAATCTTCTTTATTAAGGCACACTAAATAATGCCATCAATCCGACAGAACGCAGCCCCGTGCCTGATGGCAATACAGCAACCCATCAATCAGACAGTAGAGTAGACTAAAATTCACAAGAAACATGATTTTCTTACATTCTTTATAAATAAAAGCTCATATTTACATAATTAAATATATGTCGGTCACGTAATATATATAACTGGTTTCTATGACTGCAATGAAATGTTATGCGAAAAATGTTGAGATAATCAGTCAAATTGGGTTAAGATCAATTCACATGGAAGAGATAATTCGTTTTAAAGGTGCCGCTATTCAATTTTTAAATTATATCCGATTCGATTTCCATTTCCTGTGCTTCCTACAATTTCTACCCATCTGAGAACGTGATGGTAAAACTAGTTCCCGAGCCACGAAGAATATGTTGACTAAGCATTCCATCTAAGGTTCTTCCACGAATCGCATGCGTTATTTCGGCCCTCTTGGTGAACCAAGATGCGCACTTTTAATCTCCAATTGAAGTATCCATGGCGGGATCTAGAACTTAATATTACCTGATTTAAACGAAATGTGGAATTTTCTAATTGGAAAGAATTTAGAAATGAAAAAAATGGGATTTTTAATTATAGACTTCCCTAAAAATTTATTACCTTACACTCATATTAGTACGTTAAAATGAGACATTAAAATGAAATTTGTTATATCATGGAATGATAACTTTAATCTTTAAATCTTGATGACATAGAAGCTAAATGGAGAGCCACTTTTCGAAGACATATGGCACATAAGAATTTTAGCCTTTAACTGAGCATATATTGTTGAATCGAAGGCGAGTTACCTCAACTGCCGAAGATCAGGAGAAAGCAGAAAGTTAGCCTTCGCAGCGTTAATCAGAAACTGAGGGTGAAGTTCGAATAGTCATCACCTTCCATCGCCTGACGCCTTCCATAGGAGGTACGTTCTGTCATCGAAGTATAAGTAACTCAACCCCACACCAGAGAAGCTAGAACATGCTTACTTATCCGGCGGCTTTTCAGACCCATATTTAAGGTGGCCCCTAGTGGGATTGTGCAGAAGTTAAAAAGAACCTTCCAGGACGATTGTATACATATTCAAACATCTCTAATTAGATTATTGTGGGTCATGCCAAAGCTTTACCACAAATAATGCAAATGAAATCCGAAAAACCATTGAGATGTTTGTATAACACTAGAAACATATTCGTTAGAATCTTTACGATACTTAATACCGATATTATAAATTCTCTTCTTATGAATTTGCCCTACATATTATCACACATAACGAAGTTCCAGAACAAAAAAAAATTGTAATTTTTACTCCACAGAATATCGTCCATAAGCTATGGTTCTCTAATTTTCAAGAGGTACAAGAAATGAAAAGAAATAAGCTTTCAAAATCATTAAAAAGAAAGAGAATAACTCATATAAACATATGGAATACAAGTAAATGTACATACAGTATTGTAGTATGAACTATGAAAGAGGGGTTTTCTTCATTTTACTTGCTATTAAAGGTTTGCTAAGTATCACCTACTTCTCTATAATAGACGCCCTTTAGTTCTTGATTTATCTTATAGTTTTCCACACCAAGTTCTTTCGATAAACGAAGTATGTAATCTTGAGTTGGTCCAACATATGCTCCTCCTAAATCCACGTAATTAACTTTTGGATCCTGTAAAGAAATAATGCTCAGATGAACTTACTTCCACCTGGTGCCACAACTTCGCAATGATTTATGAATCGAAAACAAAAAATGAATTCAAAATTTCATAAATGAAATCAACAAATTATTCATCAAACTTAATTAATGTTTTAAAACTGAAAATATGTATTTAGCTCATTGTTTGATGTAGGCTTTGACTCGTTAACAAAGCGATATCTCACTGTCTTACGTGAATTAGACGGCGAGACATAAGAGCTATATCACGCCACACTTAATGTGTTACGTATAAAGGTTATGAGTGGGTTCGTGTTGAAATTTCTGAATTATGGTGGCAGTCAAAGATTAATATACAAATTCGAAAGAGTCATTTGTCACTGAATAGCAAAATTAAGGGATAATAAATAGCTATAAAGAGTCATGAAGTATACCGGATATCCGAAAACAAATGAAATCGGCTGTAATTCCTTAAATATTGATCTGAGCTATATAAAGGGAAACCTTTGTAATCGTGGAACAAGAATTAATTTCTAATCTGTTGGAGATAGTAATATATTTCCAATCGAAAAACCGCTTTTAATGACAAAAATTATATTTTATGTTGTTCGAGTCAATAATTGTACAGATGAAAATATTACGAAGTCTAAAGTTATGCAGATAACTGCCCTATAAGTCATATTTAGAAAAATATTCTTATCACACTAACATTTTAAAATGAGAAAAAAAAGATCCACTCTTCTGCAGCTATAACTGGCTGAGTTTTGAAGCTTTGAATTTCACTATTTTTGTCAAACCAGTTCCCACCACTTCCTCCAGTCGTTCGCTGATTGGCGGATATTGCTCAAGGCTTTCGTTGAAATTGTCTGAAATCATCAAAAGGAGTGATAATCAAAGCGTCATAATTCGGCAGAAGAGTGTATTCTTTTTTGTTTAAAATATTATTGTGTCAAAAACATTCTATTAAATATGGGATATAGGACCAGAGGACTGTATAAAAATTTAGACTTCGTAATTTTTTAGTCCTACATTTGTTGATTTAAACAACGTATCCTTTAAACCGTTTAAAGCATTTTTTGCAATTTAAAGTATATTCCTATCTCTAACGGCTTAGAAATTAGATATTGGGTGACAATTACAGTTGAGACGGTATGTTAATCCAAATAATTGAAGATTCGAAGATGATTATTTTTAAGAAACAAAAGTCGTAAATTATTATATAATCAGCGCGATAAAACTTCCATTGTGAAAACTGTAACCCATACTCTAAGTTCATGGAAGTGGAAGTTTTCAGCAACCCATCCAAATATGTCCCAGGGATATAAAAAGACAAAAATGCTAAATGAGACAATTTGCCACTACCTTCCCCAAGGAAGAAATTCACATTTAAACACATTTGGAATGTAAAGGGAAACAACGTTCATGTGAAACCATATATATTTCCTGATAAACTTATTTCTTACAGGACTTTGATAACAGATTTTA
Organism: Araneus ventricosus; assembly: GCA_013235015.1. Lineage (NCBI taxonomy): Eukaryota > Metazoa > Arthropoda > Arachnida > Araneae > Araneidae > Araneus > Araneus ventricosus. The sequence goes on from BGPR01000575.1 coordinate 327,924, forward strand.
TTGAAAAACTGATGACATAAAGGAGAAAGTTAAATCTATTAGGACTTTACCTCAGCTTTAAGCAGCGGAAGAGAAGCTCGCTATTAAATATTTGATAAACAATTAAAACTGTTTGAATTGCACTGCAGCAATGAAATGTATTGTTGTAAATTACGCCTAAAATTATTTTTAAATATTGATCACAAAGAACACAATCTTTTGAATTTTCAGATGGTATGGAAAACATTTTTGCTTTGTAAGTTCGGAAGTTATCAAAGGAAAAAAACACCAAAATTTGCCTTATATTTTAATTAATTAAAATAAAATAAGAGCTCCGAGTTTCAAATTCCCACCCTCCAAAGTACGTTTGTTACAAATTTCGTATTCTAAGTCACCGGTCAGCCCTGTAGAGCTCCAACACACACACATACACATCTCTTTTGTTATTAGTAGAAATAGAGATTATAAGAATGTTGGTAATTTTTTAAGAAAATAACTCAAAATTTATAGAATTTAGAGGTAAGTATAGAAAGTAACATCTAAACCAGACAAAAAATAGAAGCAATTTCAAATGTGTTTACTTTTTTCCTATTTTCGTGATAGGTTTAGGCCACAGAGGAAAATTCTAATTTTGACCTTAAAGTTCATTTCCTCGACAGAAAACCAATTGCAATTAGAATCCATAATGGAGAAGTGGTATATGATGACGTTTTTCCATTTAGATTTTTCCTACCTTGTCTTATTTCAATCGTATGTCGTAAATTTTGTTACATTTTACTGTCTTATATATTTTTTTTCCTTTCGGTTATTTTAAATCTTTATCAAAATTTATAGAAATTACACTTTTACTCAGAGATATAGCAGTGTTTGCCTGGTGTCAATATCTTGTCTTCATGATGGAATTTTTATGGTTCGAGTCCCGATTCCACCGAAGACTCGTTGTGTATCTGGTCTTATGCACATTCAGAGTAGGGCACTAGTTAGACACGCTAGAACTTGTTGAAAGGTTAAGTCAGGAGGGTTATGATCTTCAATAATAATAATACTTCCTTTAGGTCGTGATGCCTTTTGCATTTAAAGAAGATGAGGTTAGAGGAGGGTTAAGGGTTAACTCCAATAGCTTTGAGTGTATGACCTTATAAATATAAGTCTATATAAATGAAATCAGAAGGTCGTTTGAGAGAATACGATTGTTCTTCTAAATCCAGTCCACCTGTATGGATAAACTTAATTTAAATAACGGTTGGCTGTTATAATGTGCTTGGTTAGGATTTAATCCAATTGAAACCATAGGAGTGGAGTGTTATTCGTGGCAGTTCAATCATAAACTGAGACATAAACTAATTCAAAATCTCAAGTTAAAAATTATCTCACTCGTCGTTATATTGTAATGCACTATAAAGTCAACCAAGAGGTTTCAGAGGCTGCCATACTATACATTTATAGATAATTGCTTCTATAAATGTATGCTGGGATATAAATAATAAATATATAAATGGATAATATATATAATATAAATAATAAATATATAAATGGATAATATATATAATATAAATAATAAATATATAAATGGATGTTGTGCACGACGAATGGATTTCAGAAAGAGTTCGTTTTGACGATTAATGAGTACATCTTGTCAAATCCTCATCCATGTCTTGTTTAGAACCCGGTCAGACTCTAAATTACATCTCTCAAGAAAGAAGGGTTTTCATCTTCTGGAGTAAGAATCACTTACAGAAATCTAGCGACGATGATCATGATTGGCCCAATGGGGTCTGAAACGGTGCGACCGCACAAGGCCCCATGACTAATGATGACTAATTTTGTAAAATAAAAATTGATTGAACGGATATCCTTAATGATATAAAAATTTGTCGTTGATACTTCAAAATTTGACTTCCAGGATCATAATATTAAAAATATTTCAATATTTACTTAAATCTGCCTAGACAAATTTTTAGAAAATTGTATGGATTTGAATGTACAAAGATGTCCCATAAGTCTCGAAACTGTCATAAATAATGTATTAGAATTGTATTCAATTATTTTTATTTTTGTGAAGATTATATAGACATTACCAATTACCGTCGCATCTCCGGAAAAAATTTTCTCGGGACTGAAAATAATGAAAACTTATTTGAAATCCAGCATTAGTCAAGAATAATTTACTTTCTTAGCCATTTTATCTATCGAATCCAAACTAACCAAAAAACTAAATTATGATGATGTAAACGAATTGCCTATAAAGCATGCACGAAAATAAACAAATCACATGTTGTAACTGTATTCCTGTCAGTAGCATAAAATAATTTTTTTTATTTGTAACGATTTTTTATGAGATAAAAATGATAACTTAATAAAATTTAATTATTTTAACTATTATTAAATTATAATTTATTATTAAAAATTAATTTAATTATTTATAGTCACAAAGTATAAGTTTAAATATAAGCGTTTAAAACCATTTGATATTTAAAATGTAATCTATACCCGTTTTGTAAACGTTCGTCCACCAACACGGTCCATGGCTTCCAGCACAAGAACGCTCACTCCTGATTCTTTCAGCCATTTTGCAGCACAAAGACCTAAAAAAATTAGAACTTATAATAAATCATGCAACTGATGGACATATGTTTTAGGAAAGGACATTAAATGTTATTTAAGGGCTAAGAAATGTTTCATAATACCTATAAAAATTATTATAGAGTAAAAAGGAAACTGATTAAAAAATAGCCTGTCAATATTCAATTTTTTTAAAAATTTGGAAAAATTATTTTGAATCCTATAAATTAACTGTATTTAGATGATTTTTTAATATAAAGATGCAAAGAGGAGTTATAACCGAAACAAAAAGGATAAAGACGACACAAGGTTCTATTGTTATTCTTCTGCAATGAGCTACTTTGGATAATTTTTTTTTATCTAACGAATTACTCATGTTGAGTAGTTTCTTAATGAATATTTATCTGTATTTTTATTCAAGATAGCAATTCATTTTTTATGAGTGTGAAGTTTTCTGACCATTAACCCTCCGTTAAGCGAGTGAAATTTTTTTACACGATTGGGCGTGTTACATATGTCCCCCCATTCTCTCTTCCTTTTTTCCTATAAATATTTTTCTCAGAAAAAGCATATAAGTTGCAAATTAAAATTCATTGAAATTATTTAATTATTTTTAAAATGAAATACTAAACGAAGTAAAGTACCTGAATTTCACATAAAAAGCATAATGAGCGTTAAAGAAATAATCACCGTTCCAGAAACAGTGATAGAAGGATGATAAACTGCCAATTCCTGTGAATTGGTTAGGCTCATGGGAAACACTTGTCCTCCATGTGGCTTTGTATTATCTTATTTTATGTGAACTTGTTATTTGAACTTAAATGACCTTGCGATATTTTTCCTGAGTATAACAAAGACATGAACTGAATATCATTCTATTTTTGTACCATACCCGAACCATTTCATGTAATAAGAGTGCATCTGTAATTCTATGCATTAATTTCAAGGATTTCAAGGAGTCTTTTGATTGCTGACTCGACACACAAAGTATAATTTGAATGAGTTTCTTGTTGCCTTGATCGACAGTCCAATTTAACTAAGCATTAGTTCTTAACAAAAATTTGACAGCTTCCAATAGATGGTCATAGTGATTTATTTGCATGTTATTTAACAAAACAGTATTGTTATTTAAAGAACTCTAAACAGGTCTTATAATTAAGGATATACAGTATATGGCGGAAGTTGAAAAAATGAGCATTTCACTCTACTTACATGAAATATGTAATTGTGTACGTAAAAGGTATCGTATGGAAGACAGCTAGAAGAAACATAATGATATCATCCATAATTAATTTAAAATATATTCTGCTTTATCAGTCAATGAAAATAAAAATTCTAATTTTTGACTAAATTGCAATTAGATGTTACGATTCAATTCATGAATCTCAGTATTATTAAGCAATACTTATGCAATGGATGTTTTAAATAATTTTGATTTACTCGTAGAAAACATTTTTGATTGCCTTCCAGGGACTTCCAGGGAAAGTTAGGGCATTGCTGATAAATATGAATCAGATGAAAAAGGTTTTGGGTTCTGTCCTCAGGTTTAAAAATTGATGGACCGTTGTGAGCGTAAACAGTGAATTTATATGTGCTGGATTTTTCACAGATTTTCTTTCATGTGAAACACAAACGTGGATCAGCTTCTTCTCATATACCCCAGAACGACAAATTACCCTCATATATTGGAACTATAAATCAGATTTCTAGGAGGAACCTTGTTCCAAGGTTGTCCTCTTGACTATGATTCCTTGACTTATGGACTTGGATAGGTATTTAGTACAAGTGGGATTAGAATCGTCACCGAGCTTTTTATTAATGAACTTATCATGTTTTCTTTATACATAACAACGCTAAAGTAAAGGAAACTCAGGCTATTCGAGAAAAATGTGTATTATCCGAAATTCTAAAAACAAAAATACGAAAAGTTGAAATAAAATACATTTTGCTGTAAAAGAACAAAGAAATCTAACAATTATTTTGTAGTACCAATAGCCTGAGGTAAATTGAGCAAATTACTTGAGATGTGTAATAAGAAAAAAATGGCGTCCACTTAAGAGCAAGCGCAGCATGTATTGTGATTAGAGGAGGCAAATTTACCGAAAACCGTGCAAAGAAAGTTTCGCCTGATGTAACATAGAAGTCTATCAAATGAACTTTCAATTTATGTATGGATGCAAAAATTTAAAGACACAGGAAATCGATAAAAAACAATTTCCATGCTAGAAATGAAGCTCAATTAGAACTACACTAAATGTACTGTAGAAAAACCTGTTAGAATTCTTCATTCTTTTTCCGCAAACTGCATTTCTTTCAACCATTTCGTATTTTTGTTATTAATGTTTAAAATGGACAATATCTTTTTGGACACTGTAATGCAAGTGACAGTGATGTTATGCAAGAGAAGGTGAGGGTCAGAAGAAAATTGACTAATCATATTCATTGAATCATTTATTAATAAATATAATTTATATTTATTAATAAATTTATTAATACATCGAAAAAAATTCTGTCTTATTCATTAAAGCATTTATCAATAAATATTTTATAAATCGTATTGTTTTATTTAAAATTCCTTGAATAACTGGTTTTACGACAGAAACTGAAAATGAAATAAACTTTACATCAAAAATTTCATCGTTGAAAGATAATTTCCGTCACTAAATGAGATATTGTGATGATAGATATCTAAATAAGATAAGATTTTTGATTTAATCAACACGTGCTTCTTCGAAAAAGTTTTTAAACATTGTTTTTTGCACTAAGGGATTTTATCAAGGAATTCGATAATCCATAAATGAGATAGAAATTAAATCGGGTTCAATGCACAAGGTCAATAGAATTGTTTTTAAATTCCTATGAAAAAAATCTGAAACTACATTTCTATTTCTTACAAGAAATCGCATTTTTGAGTTGATTTGCAAGATAAACCTCACATCTAGAAGCCAAAGGAACGCTAATGGAGACAGGTATTGTTATTTTGAACAGCGGTAAGATAACATGAAGTTCAGTTACATTAATGTCCCGCTTTGTAGCAACACGATGTCTATTGTGGGGACAGACATCGTCCTTTTGAACCGCGGTCACATGATCAAGGTACGAGGCGGCGGTGGCCTAGTGGTAAGGTCCCGAATTCGGGGTCAGAGGCTCCAGGTTCCAAACCCGATTCTACCGAAGATCCGCCATGTATGGAACCAGTTTCACTTTAAATCATCCGCAGGGAGTCAAACGTTCTCTCGCTGGTGTGGTGCAAAAATACCCACACTGGCCCGGTCTACGCAAGAAGGGTGTAAAGACAGGAGAGGATCAGCGGGGAGAGAACCGCACACCAGCATGTGGAGGACGGAATTTATTAGGTGCAATAAAATGATACTGGCATTGCTCGAACAGGGCAGTGCTTTTAAATACATGAGAGCTGGGAGTGTAAACATTGTTCGACCCACCTCGGTGGAGATTAATTTGCATGTACTGAACCACCAAGTGTGGCGAATGACATTCATAAAATAAAGAATGGCAAAATGAAGGCTCTTTCTCTTTATATAAAATATAAAAACATCCCTAACTCAATAAATTTAAAAACTGTTCGGACAATCAAAGAGAAGTAAAAATATATAAAGAAATATGTATAAGTATTGAAAGAGGAACAAACCAATAAACACAGAAAAAGCAGCAAAAATCAGATACATAAATAAGTCAAAGATTGAAACCCCACAATATAAAAACGCACACACAAACAACACTCCACATCAAACGAAACACACAACACAAATAAAAACTGTACAATTACAAGTCATTGAATTAAAAATTCACAAATTAAAAATTCACAAATTAAAAAAATACTTCTGAGATAGGAAGGAAGAAATTCCGCCATTCATCGGCAATCTACATCCCGCATATCCAGGAATATTTATTCTACATTTCAAGAATGTTTTTTGAGTACAGCTGCGCAAGTTAAAAATTACTTTTAACTTCTCTACAGGATAACAACGGCCAAAGGGTGAGGATAAGGGTTGAAATTTTGTAGTCTAAATATAAAATCAAGATAAAAAAGTAGTATCCATAGCCCCCTAAAAAATCCAAGGACCACCATTAGGGCATTGACTTTGTGGCAACAAGTTTACAGAACTGCGGAGAGACTTAAGAATTATAACAGGCATCTATTTTTAGTGCTCATGGACCAATAGCTGCCTTAGGGCGTCGAGAGAATCCTACACCAAGGAATCGACTGGGTGCAATAAGTTTAAAAACGCAAATACAAGTGAAGAGCGGTAACACCTATAAACCTATAAAATTATGTCATCCAGTTAAAAAATATTTAAAAAAACAAAAAAATTAAGAACAGTCCTTCAAAAGGAAAAGAAAAAACTAAGAAGGCCCCCAAGACATCATTGCAGTCAGTTATGGTCTCTCTCCAGGGTCAGTGTATCGCAAATGTTCCTGCTGGTCCTGAAAGAGCCTTTAATTTTGGTAACAGCCTTTCTATTTGTTAAGAGATTGTTAAACCAGGCTTTTCTGTGTTCATCTGCCTGGTTTAATTAGATGGAATTCTTTGGTGAGGGAGAAGGAAAAGATGTAATGATCTGCATCACCCACCGTTCCGCATATGCATTGTGGAGAGTCTAAGAATTTAAAACGATGAAGCGATGTGAATGGACCATGCCCACCGAGAAAATATATTAAAAACTTATTATGTATAAAATATTTCGGTCTTACTTGATTAAAGTAGCCTCTCACTCTAATTCACGAGGCTGAATCATATCTATTACAATATTTCTTCCATTTTTCTACTATGTAATTCTTTAGGAGGCGTTTGAGGTGGGAGTAGGGTGCAGGAATGAAAGGTTCCTCACCGGATGTTATGGCCAATTTGACGTGTTAGTCGGACAATTCGGTTTCAGTAATTCCCACTTGGGCTTTAACCAGGAAAGGCCGACATTGTTCCTTGCCCCTCTGATTGCCACAACGGCTTTACCGGCCCGTCATGCAAACTGCCAGACAAATGGCCGAATTGTGGCATGCTTGTTTCCTTCCCCTTTTCAAAAGGGTAGGAAAACGGAGCGGAGCAATCTTATCTTTTTAATAATGGCTGTTTCCCCTCCCACTGTCACTCTTGATTGATGTCTCCAGTAAGTGTTCCAGTGCAGATGCTTAATTTACATTACTCTTTCTGCTTGCTAACTGCTCAAATACCTGAATATTGGAAAGTTTTATATCAGGAATAAATTAATAAAATATCGTTTGCTGATATTGATGAATTCTATTTAGTTTTAATGAATTTCAGAGTGGACATTTTTTTAATGTGTATTAATAAAACCAACATAGGAGAGTATGTAAAAAAATGTGCTGATTTTTTTTAAAAAAATAAAAATTGCGTTTGTAGTATTTCTTTTTCCAAACAGCATTTTAAAGTCTTAATTATGAATACAATGATTTAAATATTCGTACTTTAAAAAGTATTAATGATAAAATATAAAATGCATTGATTTTTTTTATTAAATTGTGTTTGTAACAATATAAAGTATTTTTCAAAGCTAAATCTTTTTCCTACCAATACTTTAAACCGTCTTAATTATATAAATGGAATGAATTAAATATTCGCACTTCAAAAACATTTTACAGATCATTTGAATATTGGCAGATATTATGTATTCAGAGTGCTGTTTAAGTCAGAAAATGTAATTTTTAAAACAATAATGCAATTAAAAGTTCCCGTTGATTAGAAAACCCAGGGTTTAATCGTTACATTCATTAAAATTCGACATTTTTCTTTTCTTCGTAGCATTTACATTTTGTGTTTAATAATAATTGCGTGCTTTCAGAAGATATTTGGAAGGAAAAGGACAGATTTTGATTTCGTTACTTTTAGTAGTATACCAACAATATTTATAAATAGTAAGTTTCACCCAAAAAGAGAATATCAAGCCCAAGTAAATATTTTCTGTCCGGTGTCGCTTCTTTTGTTCTGCTTTGTAATTTTAAATTCTGTAATTTTTAGAAAATTTTGATTTATTTACTCTGGAAATAATTTTGCTTTTTATACGTTTATCTTAATGATAGTTTCCAACTTTTGAACTTTTTTTCTCTTTTAGATACTAATAAATAAATCTGAGAAATTGCTCTGGAAATAAATTTCTTTATAATTAAATAAATCAAAATTATTTTAGGTTTTAATAAATATAATATATTACTTGCTTACAATGAGTTATCTAGATGAGTACATTCTTGAAATAAAAAAATTACAACTCTTAAATGATCAAATTTTTCTGACGCAGCAATGATTTTAAAATGGTACCTTCATGCTCATTAAAATCGAATATCATGTTTTCGCATCAAATTTGTCTTTTACTGTTATAATCATATACAGCAGTAAAAAATAAAGCTTTTAGAAAATATTTTACTGAAAATATATAGTTTTATCACAATTTGTAAACGACCCCTGTACAGTCAGCAAGGGTTTAGATACGATAAAGGAGACGGTAAAACAACCCCTCACGACACAAATGATCTCTTGCTTACCAGAAGGGGAAGGGAAATGTTTACCTACTTTTATTTTTGTCCTCGGCCGTTCTGGGTTTTAAAAGAATTAGATTTCAAGGCACTGTGGCTTTCAGAGGGTTTGATTTTACTTTCTCAACGAATCCAGATCTAGTATTTGCACTATTAAAAGCAGATATCGAAGGAGGCTATCAGTGCATATTGCGGAAGTTTGGAGAGGAATTTGCCAGCTCAAGTGTCGTCCTTTGTTATCTGACAGCGATTCAAAGTTACGAGATAAGTCCCAAAATAGCCCCCATGTTTCATCTAAATGGGACATTAAAATAACTAAAACTAAACAATATTAATATCCCGTTTTGTAGCTACACGATGGCAATTTTTCAATGTATATCTTCCTTTTCAACTGCAGTCAGATGATGAGGTTAACCATCTCCTAAAACTTCCATCTAGGCATATAAGTTTAAGTTGGAGTAGTTTTTATATTAAAATTTAATTAGAAATAATGAGTTTATAAATTAAAAAGTTCAACAGCGTTTTTTAAAATAGGAAAATTCTAAATCATTACATATATGAATATTTCATCAACCGAAATTGCCGTGCTTTTATTTTAATTTTCCACCATTAGACATTGACGAAGCATTGGGGTGAAATATTATTGGGGATTTCTAATTTAAGAAGCTTATGAGTAAAATGGATTTCTTTTTATACTCCACACAATATAATGGTCTCAGTCCTGGCTGTAGCATGTGACTAAACAACACTTTTAAAATTTTTCGTACGTTGATCAAAAGTTTCTAAATTTTAAAATAATACGAAATGAATAAAATTAATTCGAATGTGTTATTTGATATAGCATAGATTCGCATTTCCCTTATAGGAGACACTAATATTTTCAAAGAAAAAATCAAATTATTTAAGACATTTTTTTATATAAATTATATTTATAATTAAAGTTCTCCTATTAAAAAAGACAATAGAGACGGTTTTAGGGCTTCAAACGAAAAAAAGATTTCACTAGTATGTAGTTCAAGTGATGCGCTCAAGGAAAACTGAAAAAAAAATAAAGAAAGAAAAGGAAGGGCTTGAAAAGAAAAGGTAGCAACATTTAAATTTTTCGTCAACAGTGAAGCTGCGCCATTCTCTAAGGTGATTTGAAGACTTTAGCGCATTTTTTTATTATTGAAGCAAAATTGAATAGTACATTTGAATATTTTAAATTTAAATAAAAACACTACCAAAATACAATTCTGAACGAAAAGTTTTTATTTCAAAGTGAGAGTTTGATAAATACGTGCATAAAAACTGTATTTTGAATGAAAAAAGACTTAACGTTCAAAATTGTATTTTAGGGGAGTTTTTAATGAAATTAAAATGTACTCAAATGAAATATTCAATTTTGCTTCCTTAATGAAAATATTTGCAAAACTCGCGTAGCGCCTCTTTTGACAAAATAGTGAAATAATTTTCTTTCCATTTTCCTATCTATTTTTTCTCGGTTTTTCCCAGAGCTCATCACTTCTACTATATACTACTGAAATTTCGTTTCGTTTAAAACCATAGAACCGTATATAGAGCCTTCTGGATAGGCGAATGTTAATTATGAAAACTCTGTATTTAGAACTGATTTCCTCCAAAAGTAACGAAATACGTGATTTAAAGTTGGTTTCGGGACTGAAGAGGTTACGATATATACAATGGAACCATGGACCCGTATCTAGAGCCTTATGAATTAACGAACTTTAATAATAACAACCCTATATTTAGAACCGATTACCCTAAAAAGCAACGAAATTTATAATTCAAAGTTGGTTTCGGAACTAAAAAGGTAAAAATATATAAATCATAGAATTAAATAAAAACACTCACCACTTATTCCAGCGCCTACAATGATAACTTCGGCATCCATATCGGAATTCAGAAATCACAGAATGATGATCAGCATCAGATTTATTTTAAGGTCATGAGCGACACATGCAATGACACTTTATTTTCGTTCTCGATTTATACTTTCTCGAAATTATCTTATCAGTCTGATAGGAAGAAGCGCACTCAGAAAATGACAGTATTGAATTCCTGGTCAAAGATAAGGAAAGAAAATGCATTTTCATGAAAAAGTAAATAGATATTATGTAAATGAGATGAATTTGGTACTAAAATGAAATAAATTGCTGTCATTTTCTTTAAGCTTGAAAAAAATACCTTTTCTGGATGAATCAGGTGCGCCATAGATTTACATAGATATAAGGGGTATCCCCAAAAAGTGGAACAAGCGTTTATTTCCTTAAATATTGATCCGAGATATATGCTTCCAAATACAATGTTTCATTAAATAATGTAAGAATTTGTATGGAAATATTTCCATAGCAAAGGGGATCGATAATAAAAAGTTAGAAAAATTAAATTTTAATGCGGCCCCCGTAGAGAAAATATTTAACATAGTTATTTTTTTCTTACATTCATCTATTCACATACAAAGTTGAACACTTCTATCTACGATAAATACAGAGATATGAGAAGACAAACTTATTGACTTAGACCACTTTCCTATACCTGTCAATTCTGTTTGATTCAGACTTTCGATGCACATTTTAGAGGTAACATACATATTTCAAAAAATTATTTAAAGGGCGAAATCAGGAAATAACAATGTATTTTTTTAACTCTTGTTAAATCTTAAAAATAGTCAAATAATACAATAATTGAAGCATTTAGAAAAAATAGTTCATCTTTTGAACCTTCGAAAAATATGCACAGTGATATATCTGCACTGACGGCTCATATGCTTAGAAACAAGCAGTGCTATAAAAATATTATTAGAATACAAATGAAACGTGAGTTTTTAAAAAGAGGTTTTTCTTCAAATAGTCCATACTTGAAGTTGTAATTATCTGAATTGTATTCTAGAAAATTACAGTCCGTTTTCCTCAGTGAGTGGCTTTTAAAAAAGAAATAGAATACTTAGTAACCAGCCAAGTTCACGTTCAGGCAGTATGAAAATTAAAACAAATTAAACCAAAAATCAGCCAATGGAACAAAACAAAAGCGCGAAGGCAAACTATGGGTCAGATTGAAGGAGTAAAAAACACATTAGTTGGCCTAGCTCAAAACAGGAACATCGAAATTTCAGTTCTGTCTAAGTTCTAAGACAGAAGGAATATCTATTCGCCTTGGCTCATTATGCCACATAGTTGTATGCAAGGAGCGAATTTTTGTGCTTTCTAAAACTCTTTGCTGCGCAGCCCCATCTTGCGTGTGTCTTACCTTTTCATTCATTCAGTAAGCAAAATGAATAAAAACAAAAATACGAATCTTTAAAATAATTTTAGTGAGTTCTGCAACTCTGCAGACCTAAAGGATTAGTCGCCACTGTTTATAGGTAATGCTTATTAATACGCACAACTCTAAGAGCAAATAATTCAGTATTCTGGTTCAATATTAGGCTATTTCCCTGTTATACTTTAAATTTTCTTTTTCTGAAGTTGTCCTTCCTTTTCATATTGACTCGATAGTTGTATCTATCTGCAAATGAAACTGAGTAACAGTATGCGTCATTGGCAAATGTTTTTTTTTCCTTGATAATTGAATGATGTACTACTTGACAAATATTTGCATTTCACTGTTTTCTTTGTTGAATAAATTTGCATTTCTGCAATAAACATCTCCATATAAATTTGCGAGCAGCCCTTGAAATTTATAATTAACGTACCTCTGAAAGTTTTGCAGATAGGATTGTGAAACTTAGTTTATACATAGATGAGTGTAAGAGGAACATATCACTCTTTAACATTTTTGCTCTACGGGGAACGTATAAAAATGTAATTTTTTTCAATTTTTTGCTTTCATCTTCCGCAGAACCCAAAGTGTTTCCATACAAATTCCTAACGGGTATTTAAAGGGTGTTTTGGGGCAATTACAAAGTAAATTTTTCATTGAGGATAAACGTTAGAAAAGATATGAAAAAAAAAATTCTTCTTCATTCAAATTTCTGATAATGTGATCTAACAACATTTTTTATGTATTCTTTTTCTTCACAAAAAAGTGTTCTAAATTGAAAAATTTAGGCACAATTCAATTTTTGAAAAATTATTAAAATGAGGGCAACGAATTGAACGGAAATAAAAGTTGTGTCGTGTAAAGTTAATTTTTTTAAACTGTTATTATGAGTAAAAATAGTTTTTGTGACATAATACATATTTTCGAAAAATATCACGGAAAATGTCAAAATTTATTAATCAATTAACTGAAATTTTAATAAGGTTTGGGGCTTTTAAAAGTTGACGGTTGACTCTCTTCTTATATAAAACATATTTATAAAAGTAAGCAAATATTTTAGAAATAAAGGTAAATTAGTTCAAAGTTTAACGGTTGCTTAGCAATGGAGTAGCTATAAATTTGTGTTATTTCAAAATCGTCTACACTTAATTAAAAATGTTTGAACTTTAAAAGTTAATAAAAATAGAAGGAAAAACATCAGAGATATTAAATTGGTGTCATTGAAAAGGTAACAGTTTGAACTTTAAGATGATATAAAAATACCTTTTGTCGGACAATTTGCCCCGAAGTTACGGCGGAAACATGGTTTCTTTTAATTTCTAATTAACTGACTGTTTAATTAACTTTTTTACATTGAAAAGTTCATAAGTGTCTTCCCCTTGTCATAAATAATGTGTGCAAAATTTGGTGGAAAACAGACAATTCGTTTAGGAGGAGATGTGGAACATAGCCACATACCCACATACATAGCCACAGTGACTTTTATTTATATTAAGATTTTATATAAGAAGAGAATCAACCGCCAACTTTTAAAAGCCTCAAATCTTATTAAAATACGATTTTGACATTTTCCGTGATATTTTTCGAAAATATGTATTATGTCACAAAATCTATTTTTGCACATAATAAAAGTTTAAAAAATTAGCTTTTCATGGCACAAGTTTCATTTCCGCTCAGTTCGTTGCCCTCATTTTAATAATTTTTCAAAAATTTAATTGTGTATAAAATTTACAATTTATAACATTTTTTACTTTCTCGTATACGAAGTATACAAAGAGAAAGTATTGTAATCGTCAAAAAATTCGAACTCGAGATTTTGACGAATCTCCACGTTTTAGACCTCCCTGAGTCCGAGAAACACAATTTTGGAATTATGTCTGTCTGTGTGTGTGTGTGTCTGCCTGTCTGTGAACAGGATAACTCGAAAACTATTAGAGCTACGGGGATGAAAATTGGAATGTGGTCTTTAAACATAATTTGTAGGTTTCTATCAAATTTTGGACAAAATCCGTCAAAAGGAAGTCTGTCTGTCTGCATGTTCGAGGTGATGCGAACGCTATAACTCAAAAACTTGAAAAGCCAGATGGATAAAATTTTGTACACAGTTTTATCGTCATGAATGCATGTCCGTATAAAATTTTGGGCCAAATCCGTCAACGGGTTGACTGACTGTCGGTCTGTATAATCGCATACTTGTTAAGCCTTCGTTTCAAAACCATCTCCACGTGCATACCTACTTAGCTATCTCTGGTACCAAGCGGGAGGATTACGTCACTTGTACTTGAGACGGAGTTTGTGATTGATATGTTTTATCTCCTGTTTTGTTTTCGCTCGCTCGTATAATAGCGGATCTTCCTGGAGTGTGATGGAAAATAAATATTGCTAAGTTTTAATACATAGGCATCTCTTTTAATACGATTCTTCACTTAAATATTTTACAATCACTATAATCAGCATTGAAAAACCTTCTGATATTCGTTGCATTCTGGATTACAGTAGGTTCGATTTTTTTTTATCCACGCAAGGGGAGGGGAAATGACAAATTTTTGAGCAGCATACGAGAAAGTTTAGGGGAGGCCACTCCGACTGGTTTTATTAGTGAAGAACAAGAATACATAGGAAATGTTGCTAGATCACATTAGAAGAATTTTTGATGAAGACGAATTTTATTACTTTTTTATTCATATTTATTCTAACGCTTTTCCTCAATGAAAAATTTACAATGTAAATGTCCCAAAACATCCGTTAAAATCTTTCTTATACGGCAAGATTTATGAACAAAATTTAAAGTACATATGCAACAAATATTAATAACTTATGGAGAAAAATAGCTATCGGCGGTTTTTAAAAATCGCCTGGTTCAATTGATATCTTCATTTTAATTAAAACACATTTCAGACGATAAAAGAATTTTGGGTATTGTAATTTTCTATACAAAAGTGGTTTTTTTACATCAAAATTAATAGACATGAAACAATTTTAATCCCGAGCAACGCCGGGCATAACAACTGGTATAAACTAAATTTTGTTTTTTTGTTCTGTATATTATAGAATATATAATAAAGTATTCATCAGTAAACATTTTTTTATTTTATATTAGACAAAAACATAGAAATAAGCTCGCAACATAGTTATTCATGATCAAAGCAAATTCCCTTCTCCATGATTCAAAGGATCAAAGAGTGATTCGTTTTTTTCGCATTTTGTTATGCAACCATATGCCATTTTGTATGTTTATATATTATTAAAAAACTAAATAAACTAATTTTTTGTCTGTATGATCATATTAACGAATATATGATGGTCCGATCGGACGAAAAATTGTAAAATGAAGGATGGTTACTTTTCCTCTATTCTTCATAGTTGTAACTACTACAACTCGTTTTATAATATTTATTTAAGAAGAATCTTTTGAATAGTTCTTAATAATATACACTAAAATTGCTGTTTTCGAATGAAATTACATGAGAAAAATTTATAAGTAAATGTTTCATAGAATCATGAGGATATAGTGTTCATTTGTGACGGTATAATAAATAATATATCAACTAATTAGTCTTCTGTACTGACGCAATAAATAATGAAATATCACTCACTGAATATGGATATTCTCCAGTGAGAACATCCATCCTTACATCCATTACAATTTCCTTATTTTACGTATTTGTCGTGTTTCTTCTCTTCTTTCAAACTAAATATATTATTTTATTTACACCGTTCTAAACTATCGACTGACATTCCAGAGAACGAGAGAAAGTAATATAAAAATTCTTTTGATTCCGAATCAGAAAAATCTTATTTTCTACTCACTGATAAAATTCGCACAATTCATTACGACTACTGTCATTTTTCTTTGTATTTAGAAATCTGATTCATTAGGCGATCTATCGTACTAATACTGTCTGTAGTAATAAATTTAGGGCATAATTAGTTTTAAATATCCCGAAAGAAATATTTCGAAATCATTGCAACTTCAAGTGTTTAAAAATACTTTGATAATCATTGCCAAATGAACAGATACTGCATTATCCTAAATTCATCTTCACGAATGAATGCGCTATCAATGACATGTTTCATTTAAATTCTATTATTCATTTATGCTTTTTAATTATCAACTTGATATCTTTTCATGATAACGTTTTGTTTAAGGCGACATACGACCTTTAAATCTCGAACATTTTAGATTTTTTGAAAAAAATATATATATATTATTCACCAGTCTTTTCTGAACAATTTAAGGCAATCCGCGCTAAAAAATTCCCATAAGTATGAAAGTTATGAAGAAAAATAAATCAGCTATTTAATGTAAACATTCAATGTCCTACGCCCCCTTTTTTAAATGTAGTCGATTGACAGAATGCTGCAAACGAGCTACACTATTTAATCGTCTGAAATAATTTATTTCTCCCTAACCAAAAAGAAGGACACTTACTACTCAACTCTTGACAGTTTTCCGACGACTTTTAAATACGTTTGCTTTATTTTGATAACGTTTCATACGAATCTTCAGTTTTGACCACAATATACAATAGTTGAGCCCTTGGGAATTACTTTTTTTAGTGTATGTTTTACTTCCGATTTTTATTCTTTTACATACTTCTAAAAGATTTTAAAAATACTTACAGTAAAGTAAAAAGATTATGGCTAGCGGCAGAAAAAAGGCGAATCAACGTTCGAAAAAGAGAAGGATGGAAAATGCTTGGGTAAATGTTTCACCTTACACTAGGAATATATTATTTGTGTTTACAAATCTAGAAGTGTCATCAAAGCCAGAACCTGTCCGAATAAATAATAACAGAATAAATATAGTTTAAAATCCTCATCTGTGCCTTTTAGCAGCACATTTGAGGGAAGTATATTTTCCATGAATAACTTTTGTTTTGTTTTAATGTCTAGAAAAAAATTGTGTTGCAAAATTTGTTCTGAAAGGATAAGTATGAGTTATAAGAGAGTGGGTGGACTTTATTCATTAGTTTCAATCACTTGCAGTTCCTATAAATATTAGTAAGTTTCAACAAGAAATTCTTAAATTGTTAGGCCAAAAGAAAAACATTGCATAAAAAACATTAAATAAATACCTATCTGCTGAAAGAGTGCAAAGGTTGTAGTTTGTGCAAAGTTCTGCGTCTTGGTAGTGCATGGCATGACAAATGCTAGTTAAGCATCTTTGTGAAAGAGAACTGATAAATTTTTAAAGTACTAAACTAATTTCCCTCCAGCTTTTATGAGCAGATGGACTTTAAACATTTGGTAAGTTAATATTTTAACAATTTAAAATCAAAATTGCTTTTAATAATACTATAATTTATAAAGAAGTGTTTTTCGAAAATGTTTTTCTCATCGTGAATATATTTTCCATTGTGAATACTAAAACATTTCTGATTGCATATGGGAAAAGTTTTAATAAAACATATACTATAGCATCATATCTAAATTTGACAACGTTAAGCGTGCTGAAATATAAAATATTTTTAGTTACAGTAAAAAATATCTTTATAGCGCTATATCTCAAAATATGCTTATTTGATATAACGGGCTATATCTTTTTTCTGTATAACACGCATGATATCTTAAGAACTATTGAATATTTTTACATAAAATTTTTATTGAATGTATATTATGCTAAGTTCTACAAATTGAACCTAATTTTTTTAGCATTTTCTCTCTACAGAATTTTTGTATAGGGTAGAACAGTTAAAATTTTAACAATTTTTAACACTTTATTTTAAATTGGTATATAAAATAGAATTTAAATTTCATTGTAAATAAATTGTGGTTCAATTTCTTAAAGAGACTGTTTTGATTACATAGATACCCAAAATATTGTGTTTGAACCAATATTTTATCCGTAATCAAGAGCGCAAGGTGACTATCTCATTTTTTCACCAAAAATTATACCCATATTTATTACTCTCTCACATAAATACATATCAATATTAAGATTGGAAAATGTGTGTACATTAACAGAAAAAAAACATATTTTTCTTGGAAAAAGCTAATTTGTGAAATGTTTTGTTTTAGAGATATAATGCATCGAATTTTTACAGATTTCCCCCCATTTTGCGGAGGTTTAAGAGTCGTATGTTCCATTAAAGTGAAGAAATTTTGCCAGAAAACTTAGGGTTACGACGTAAATATATTTTATATGATAAAAATTGCTATCAGATATACGACCAGACGGCTGTGATAATATATAGATTATGAGATAAACCTTATCCGCCTATCTTCGAGGATTCTCTTTCAAGGTCGGCGGGCAAATGCACTGCCAATAAACCCAGGTTGTATGATGAAACCGCATGTTAACAATGCGCTCTGTACTATTTCACAATTAGAATCCTGGCGCAGCTTTAGCAGTGTAGAATTGCGGTCCGCTCGAGTGGATTAGGAAAACGTGGCAAAATTGAAGTAGTGAAACTTTCCATTAGGAATGCAAAGGAATGAAATATTATCACACTCTGGTAGACACATACTATAGAGATATGCTTTAGATAAAAAAGATGACGCGTTAGAAAGAAAAAAATATTTTTGAGTATTTTATATGACTATCTTCATAATTAAGGAACAAAAGTCTTGAAATCTGAACAGTCAATGAAATTATTATATGGAACAGGATAGAATCTAGCTCGAATCATTAATTGAATTCGGTGTTGCCTTCTGGGTATCAATGACTATAAATTATGTTTTCGTAATAGCAAGATTACACGACAATTTAAATTTTTCTGAAACTTCGCCGAAAAGACTCTTACGGCTGTCTAGTGAATGTTAGAGTTTCTCAGTGTTGTTTACAGGATGATCGTAAGCATTTTCCACAAAAAATGAGCGATGATAATAGCCATCAAGCTAAATACTATTTTCTTTGGCACCTAGAGTCGCAAGTAACTGTGAGTGTCTAAAAGGAGAATCTTCGAGCACGTTCAATAAATAAACACAAGTGATCTCTTCAAAAGTCATTTCTTTCATGCGTCAGAAGAAGCGCATTTCTAAAATATGACCGTCAAGCAAATATCACATGCAAATTTTCAGAAAAAAGAAGAATAAAAGCCAGTTGCAGCTGATTGAATTATCAAATTTCAATAAAAAGAAA
Organism: Araneus ventricosus; assembly: GCA_013235015.1. Lineage (NCBI taxonomy): Eukaryota > Metazoa > Arthropoda > Arachnida > Araneae > Araneidae > Araneus > Araneus ventricosus. Next base: position 347,317 of record BGPR01000575.1, read on the forward strand.
GCGAAAATAAAAGTTCCTTTTTAAAGCTCGACATACTTAAGGCTTTAGGTTAATACCATGATAATATAACTCGAACAGACTTCGTGAAATCTACAATGTATTACAAGTGCGAGGAATTGGTAGGTTGGTGTTTCTAATGCGCGGTGAAGCAAACGGGAACGGAAGTAATGCACGAAGAATGTAAAATAAGTGACTTGAGATGCATCGTATTCAATGTCATACACCTTTAGCCATTACTGATTGAAGTCTGTGAGAAATTGGCTGATTTGCTATCTCAAAGAGAGATACGTGACGTTCACAAAATTTGAAGACGCTGCAAATGAAACTGTGTGACTTGAGCAGATTTGCAGAACTCCCTAACACAAGAACGCGGGCGGTAACAGCCTACATGGGCGCTTTTCCCAATACATTGTGGACTGTTGTATGTGGGGGTATGAAAGCATCCCGTTCCTGTCCAAAAGGGTCAAACGCAAATGACTATACCAGCCGTTTAGAGTTAGTACGAGGAGTTCTCCAGATGATAACTAATAATCCGCAATTTCCTGACACACTGTCATTCAATAGCGAGCACTCGATTATCAGATATTATAGATATTATTTTATAATTCTTGCAATGTAAAAGTTTGGATTCAGAGCGATCCCCTCATTGCAGCTTCTTGAGAAAATGTAGCAGGTAGGATTGGGGATTGTATGCTTGGTCCTTACCTGTTGCAGAAAGGGTTAGCGAAGCAGCTTACCTTGTTTTTATGGAGCAAGTGCTTTACGCTTAAGTGCAGGCTGTTCTAATTACAAGCTGTAGTATATGCAATGTAGAAATAAATGTGATAATGCATAATTGACGTTAAGCGCACTTTACCACAATGATCCTATTTTCCTTTTTCCCACGTATCCCGCATTAAGAATCAGACTTGCTATTTGGCCTCCATTGCCACAGTACTTTAACCCCTTGGCCCAATTTTCCACATGCGAATGAAATCATTGGTTTACGAGATACTTGTTAACATTGTAAGATCTCGTTGCGAAAATTTTTGTTGAAACGGACAAGATAACGCTAATAGAAGTTTTCTTCCCGCCGGCTCGTGACATGCTTCACACCTTTTGGGTAAGCAGAGTAGGCGTGGACAATAAAAAAAGAAGTTTTCGAGAACGTGAGACAATCTTTATTCGCCTATGCGAATTGTACGGTGGTGTCTTTGATCCCCACATCGAATATCTACTTTGGTTCTTTCTCAGATTTAAAGAAAAACGATTGATTAATTTATGATTTTGTTAATTTTTTTCTTTTTCACTGCTTAAATTTCAAATCGGAATGCATAATTTATTGTTTTATAACTCTCAGATTGGAATTCAACACTAATTTTTATATAAATATTGTTCGTTTTGTCGGGTGCTCTCGCCCCTCTTATTTTGACGATAAAATTAACAACATATCCATTGCATGCAGCAAAATAAAAATGAAAATGTCGAAACAAAATTATTGACTGAAAGAAGTCAATGTAAATCAACACGTATTTACAATTTCTATATGAATCAGACAGTTTCTTGAAAAATTTCCAGAATTGGGTTTCTCAGAATTTTTTACTTATATTGGCTTCATTTTTTATTGAGAAGTCTCGGTAATTTGCATTTTCAATGTCAGTAGTTTCTACCTACTTTAAATCGTAAAGTAGAAATGTAAACACAAATTTCATGATAACCAAATCTTAATTAAGAGATATAAATATTCATAGAATTTCGTTCTTCATATGGATCTTAATTATGATTTAAATCATTTTAGCAAAGAGTGCAGTGTTGTTTATTGTTCTTTTCTAGTTGTTATTTTTGATACTCTATCAATAATATAAAAAACTATGAAAATGAGAGGTATACTCTTTAACGAATTTTAATAAAACATTATCATATACCGTGCAGAACAGACAATAATATTTTTTTCATTTTTTTGTTTCGGTTTTTTCCTCAAATAGAATTTTGGTTTAAAGTAACGATAATGCTAGAGAATGGAAAAAGATAACTCTTCTTTTGACGATTAAAATCCTGAAATTTGGACGGTGGCAATTTATTACATTGTAGTATTAAGGATTTTATGTATAAACCTGGAAATATTACTAATAGAGTTCCGCTTGTCAAGCTAAAAAAGAAAAGAAAATCCTATACCCAGTTTCAAATCTACCCAATACCTCAAATGTTGAACTTCCTAAATATCCCAATCCAATCCTAACCGCATAATCTTCGACTTTCTAAATCCAGCCAGTTGAATTTTAACTTGTTTCCTTTATTTCTCCTGACAATTATTTTGTTTCATAACGAAATTTTGAGAATGAAAGATAATTTTTTTGAAAAAATAACCCACATTGTAAATCAAAATTATTAAATAATAAGAAATAAATAATAAAATTAAATTAATAAAAATAAATAATATAAATCTGCTTCGAAAATCCGATCTCCAATGACTTTGTCTCTTTTAAAATACTATCGCAATAAATAAATATATAAAACAGAAAATTCGTATTAATTTCTAGGAAGTAATATACAATTGCACATCACATACTAAATGTACTTTTCAGTACTTTCGAAAAAGCTACCCTAACTCCCCTCTTCCCCAAAGACATCTAGGCGAGCCATTCT
>BGPR01000575.1:349951-504865 GCA_013235015.1 Araneus ventricosus
TGACATTCGGACGGTCTATCGTCTTTTGCTTGAAAGGACGTATGCGACGGACCCGTAGCGATAGAGTTGAAATACTCTCTCAATGAATAAATATATAGAACAGAAAATTCGTATTAATTTCTAGGAAGAAAAATTCAATCGTACTTCGCATAATAAATATACTTTCCAGTATTTTCGAAAAAGCTACCCAGCTCTTATCTCACGCAAATAATTTAATCTTATTGCTGAACTACCGCCGAGACTGACTCGAAAAAGAAGGCGAAACAAGCGTGAAATGTCGCCAGACACGTGAAATATTTCCAGAGGCAGGGTGAAGGGCACAATTTATCATAAAGATGACTCGCTATGCCTCGGCAGATAAATTATCGAAATTTCTCATCAGAAGTTAATTGATAAGATGACACGATGGTACAAAAACATCAATCGGTTATAAGGACAAAACTGATAAACTGTTTTTTCCCGAAGTTAGTGTGATGAACTGTTAAATTTTTCGTGATAAACAAATTCGAAAGGGTTTGCATAATCTATTTTTCTATTTTCAGATAAAACGAGCTGACGCAAGAAGCCAAGTGATAACGGAAGTTTTTATATTAATAAAAAACAATAATAAATTAAGAAGACATCGGTGAAAGGTTAAACAACTACGTATCTACTATTTCAGCAAATGTGACGATTTAATGAAATTTTGAATTTTCAAAGGAGACATAAAACGACACTAACAATTTTGAATTTGGTTTTAAAAAATTACCTCAATGAAGTGAGAAGCTAAGTTTGAGATATATTTTCTATTTTTCAAAATGTATTTCTATATTAACACTCATCGCCACTAATGGAGTTCCTTAAAAGATAGCAAAACAGATAAATATACACAAGCACATTTTTAAATTTTACTCTATTCTCTTTAAACTGTACGCATATGCATAACATAGCAAGAAAATGCTTCAATTGCTAATTTTAAATTTATTGAAGGCTAAACAAAGACAAATTGTCTCTGAAGATTCCATAGATCCTAAAAAAATACGTCTTTCTGTTTGAATTAGAATAAATTTTTGTCCCCATTAGTACATTCTTTGACTGTAGTGAATATTTTGCTTTTTTATTCACATATTTACTACACCAAATATAATTTTTTTTTGCAATAAGAGTGCAATTTTATTTACACTCACTTAGCATCAATGTATTTTTTTAAATCGGATAAAAATTTTATTAATCGAAATTCTTTTTAAATTTTAAAACTTTTTATTTTTAATTCTTATGTAAATTTTACTTTTAGTGGAAATTCACGGGTTGCGACATAAACATACTTTTTTGATCATTTAAGATTTCTGCTTGAAAACAACAAATAAGAACAAGAATTTTTACGTAAAGATGCTTAAAACTAGAAGTTTACATTTCCATTAAGTCTTACATCTCTTTAGAAGCAAATTTACGAAATGGGTTCATGAGGTATCTTTGGATATTTTATGGAGCTATAAACAATTTTTTGGAACTTAACATATATTTTTTATGAATTACTATATTTTTTGCTTCAGAACGACACTTAAATCGTTAAGCAAAGATGTTTAAATCTAAAATTTTACATTTCCATTAAGTCCCACATCTTTTTAGAAGTAAATGTGCCAAGTATGTTCATGAAGAGGCTTTGGATATTTTATGTAATTATAAACTATTGTATGGAACTTCTTGATTATTGGGTAATTTTGGGATTTTTAAATTGCATTGATGTTCTAAATTTTTATTTATTGCTGCAACTTTAATTCGGTTTTGTACGAAAACCAATAGTTCCTGAATATTTATGCTCTCTGGTTAAAATAGTTGAACCTGGCGATTGTAAAACTTCACTCTATAAAGGGGACCATCTAACCATTTATACTAATGGTACTACAGGTACTTTTCCATTTTTAATATCATATTTCTAAAATATGAAAGTAAAATGTGTTTTGTATTCATGAATTTTTTTTATAATTAAAAAAATAAAGTAGAGATGAAATTCTGTATTCTCTAATTCAGAGTATATCTGTTAAAAGCAAAGAAAAATTAATCTTTAACCGTCTTTTAAAGCCTTCTACATATATTTCTAATAGCTTCTTAATAAATCGAAAGACTTATGAGGAAAATATTTCTCATATAAAAAAAAATAAGTTTATCATTACGAAATAAGACTCGTATTTCCTTCTGATTTCTTTATGTTTTGCAGTAAACTTTATTAATGCATAGAATATTAATATTTTTTCAGTTATACTGTAACTCAGAAGAAATTATTATACGCTAAAAGAGTAAATTTTCTTGATTCGTAAATTTCGGACTGTGACAAGAGATATTTTTCTTATACATTTTAATTCTAGGGGATATTTTTTTGGGTAACCAATATAACCAGATATTCCAGATAACAGCTGAAGAAAATTTCCATTTATTTATGATAAATTGGTAAGGAATTTATATTCATTCACCATTTTTTTCCAAACTGTTTATGTGTTCAAAGATTTTCCCTACAATTTGCATTGAAGTGATAGTAATAATATTAAGAAAATCTGATTTCGCCTGATGTTTATTAAGATTGATTTAACAATAAATAACAAAGGCAGTTGAAATACATGGAATTTTTAACATCATAATGCTTCTAATGATTGCTTTCGAATAGTATCTGTAAATTGCGTGATGTGGGCATGCGACATGCGTAATGCAAAAAATTGGTTGAAACTCTCTACAGGGCAGATAGGTGGATCTGCCTACCAATTTGGCCGCGTGGTTATTTCTTAGGAATAAGTTCTTGCAAAGAAATGTTTTTTAAAACATTTTACCGCGCATTAAAATACAAAAAATTAGCTTTTCACTCGCATCAATAATTTTTTCTTTAATTTTAATAAGTTTTTGAAAATTAGTTTCCAATAAAATCTTGCTTTTCCTTTATGTAACCATTTCCAACAAGATGTAGCATTTTTAAAAATCAGTGTGAATATTTTATCAGCCTTCGTACAATCAAGTAAAAATAAAGTTTTAAAAAATAGGTTTTCCATTTAATTACTAACTAATGCTCTAACATTTTTCTAATCACTGGATCTTTCTTAACATGATAATGTTTTGACGAATCGAGCCTAAAACACTCTCCTGCTAGGATGTTTCCGATTCGTTTCGAATCTTTTTATTTATATTATTTTTTAAATGACCTATTCAGAGTGGTCTGGAATTCAATCTATCAGCCAGAATGTCACAAAACTCCGCAGATGGACTAATGGGGATATGGAAAAAAGTATTTTTTAACAAAAATAATACTTTCGAAAGGCGTCGGTAAGAGATTCGCTAGTGGCCGAACCCGCAAATAAAATTTCAAATTTCAATTTCACGATTACGTAGTGGACAATAGCTCAAGTAATTCGGGCAAGAAATTGAAGGGTAAACACTATCTATTGCATTTCAAGTATACGTTGCGTTCTGTATACGTATCATGTAGCCTTAGACCGCAGTTAGGAGAGGAACCATACCTCTCTCAGCATAAAGTGCTTAACCATTAGGGTGGGCCGAAAAAATCCAATTTTGTATTATGGAATTCTTATAGTGAGGGAAAGTTGCATGATCCCGTCAATAGTAACTGTGCAAAATTTGATTTTCATCGAGTAATATCTTTTGCCTCCTCAAAACGGCCAAAGTTTCGAAAACTGCCACACACACACACACACAAACACACACACACACGCACACCACACACACATACACACGCACGGTTTCTTTTCACAAAAAATAATAAAAATTAGGAAAAAGGAGAATCGTTTTATAATGTAGGGGAAATGGACTACCAGGCCATCATAATTAACTGTAAAAAACTTTAACCATATCGATTAATAACTTTTACCTCCTCAAGACTGACAAAGTCTTTCAAAAAAGCGCAAATCATGATATTTAAAGAAGTCTTTTTTATTAATGCAAAAATACATTTAGTTAAGCCCTTTCAATGTTGATTGTTCATTATTAATTAATATGTTGCCAGCTGTTTATAGTTTCATGCAATAAATTACATAATCTTGTAATTAGCCTTGCGCTCAAATGAAAGCATAATGGCCCGTGACGCCATGGTATTTCTAATAAAACAGTCCCTGTTGTGTGATCCACAAACCGTACTTGGAGTTTCAGTCACAAGTTTTAGACAGTGCTCCACAGATTGGGCGTGGCATGGAAACTTGTAGATTTGTAAGTCCTTTATAGATCCATTCTCAGCAATAGGCTTTAGCTCTTCTACTGTAAGATCAGCTGTAATTGGGGGCTCAGTAACATCACACTTAAACCAGTCAATCTTGTCGATGTACTGATTGGCTTTTAAGTTTAGTTTGGAGACGACAAAGTGACGACGTTCAACCTCGGAAGAACAACCACTTACCTTGATAATCAAGCGAACAGCAGGTTCTCGAATGTCTCCTCTATCGACAGCCAACATGCTCAGCAGCAAGTTTTCCAGATGTGCCATAAAAACGTTGCGAGAAATTACAGGATCCATCACCTTCTTCTGATCGTCTGATAAATACCTCGAATTTTTTATTACGTTCCAGAAATTTTTTGATCCACTTGTACAAGAATGATTCATTTTGGTACTGAAACATGCGAAGCTTTATACCAGCATAATGTAGAGCACTAGATAATCAGCTCGGAAGAAGGTTCCTCTGTCCAAACGTAAAATCTTAAGATTCTGTTAGAAGTCGTTATCTTATCGAAACGACTTCTATTGCGTGAGAAGTGGCCCTAGGTCACGAATGACAGATCAGAAGAACAAATGCCGGTTAAAACTGTATAGGACATATACAATACACACTTCTAATATTTGCTCAAATCTTTGACCGTTACTACCGGCAGGTAACAATAAACTGGCTTAAATATTGTTACTGGCAAGTTTTCACGGTTCACCAGGCTCTTCCCTATCGGTCCAGAATATGTGGGGGGACCGGTTGTTTCACATCCAGGTATTCAAATGCATGTCTTAGAGGGTAGCTTGTTGAAATGTAAAATACATACTAACCACTGTAAAGAGTTTTTAAAATTCTTCCTCAAGTAGCACAATGGCACCTTATTTGTGCCTTGTATTTACTATGCTGCAATTACATCATACTGATGTAATATTTTTAGCGTTAACTTTCATTTTAATCAAACAGTTTATGACATTTGTGCTGATACAAAGCGCCGAACCTGATGTAGGAGTTCCGTGGTCAAAATATAGAGATCCTGGTTCTATTACAATTGATAAATATTCTTCTACCATGTCTTTTCGGTAACATTTATTACCTTCCTTTATTTGGCAAAGTGTCTTGTCTTTACGACCGTCGAAGAAAATTGCAATTCAATCATTTCTTGCAGTATGCCAATTTTCATTGCTGTGCAGCTGAAGTTCAGTGCTTTTCAACGATCTCTCCCTTTTAACTTTAACTTTATCCGCCACATAAAATGTATCCACTTCAGATGTAATGCCAAAGTCTTGCAAAACAACTAAAGTTATAGCAGCTGCTGCTTTATCGGAAACATTGTACCTATCACAGACAGTAGCAGTTGTAGGAAGGCGAGTTCTCACCTGCGAAGTGGAAGGAAGGAAATAATGAAAATTAATATCAGGGTCATTTATGTCATTCAAGTCTACCATCTCTTGTTCTTCAGCAGTAACAAGTTCTTTTCACCAAAATCAGGATCTGGTGATTCTTCTTCTTCTTTAGCTGAATTGATATTTGAATTATAGTGTTTCCTTTCGGCTTTTTTTTTACAACACACATGAAGTAGGAACATCAACACAACCAATAAAGTCAATTCTAAGACTTCTCTGATCTTGAAAAAACATGCGTTCTATAACTGGAACTTTTTTATACTTCTCACAAGAACACGTTGTAAAATCTGTGTACTTAACAGGCGTTAATGTCAAACAAAGAGTGTTTTGCTTCTCCCACGAAGTCATTTGCCTTCTTTTTAAAATTGGCGTTCTCCTTATCCCTTTTGTAGTTCCTCATGATCCACTGATATTTTTTGTAGTATGCGTGAATCATTTGTATAACACGTGAATAGGAAACAATCGGAATGTTAGCCCTGTCATAAATCATTTTAATTTTTCCTGCTACATTTTCGGCAATGTCAGTAAAACTGGGCTCTTTGTTTCCTTTGTCTGGTGCGAGATTGTACCTCTTTTGAAAACAACATCGTATAGTATCTTCGTATGTAGGCAAACGGTTTTCTTTCAATTCAAGTGGACTTCAAAACAACTGGCAGATGAAAACGGTCATTGTGAGAAATTTAAATTTTTTCAGATTACGTTGATTAATCGTATTCATATTTATTATTTTTTGTTCCACTTATTTTAAATCACTAATCGTAATCAGTCTGTAAACAGTCACTATATATTATATGGAATATATTAATTTATCAAATGATTATATTTTCAACTATATTTAAAATAACTTAATAACCAAACTTAAAAATAAATAATAACAAAAATAATTTACGCATAACATTATAAGAAATTAATTGACTTAAAGGACAATTACTTTACTTATCTTTGTTTAATGTTCGTTTATAAAATACTTTACTCACTCAGTCCATCAAACCTAATGAGAATAACTAAAAAGCAGACAGCGGCGTATACAACAGTTAACGTTCTGCCTCAGATTTACGAGAGAAGAATATTGCAGCGAATGATGCAGCAGTTGCATCATGCATTGTAAACCGCAAAGTCCAGTACTGCCATGAATGATGCAATAGTTTCATTGTGAGAAGGAAACGGAGTCCAGTGTTGCCCGCAGTTCATCTTAAAGCAATATTTTTAATCATACGTCCAATAAAATGTATCAACGCGATTAAATTATTTAATAAATAAGTAACACAAAAAAAGCATTTTTAAAAACTTTTTTTTAAATTTTAGCGTCTTGAGGAGGCAAAAGTTAGTAACCTTATTAACCTATCTGGTTAAGTTTTTTTATAGTTAATTATGATGGACTGAAAGACCATTTTCCCGCTATTAGAAAACGATTGTCCCTTTTTCTAATTTTTATTATTTTTAGTAAAAAATGCCTGTTTACGGCAGTATTACGAAATTTTGGCCGTCTTGAGGAGGCAAAAAGTATTAATCAATGAAAATTTAATTTGGAACAGTTACTATTGACGGGATAATGCAACTTTCCCTCGCTATTAGGATTCCGTAATTCAAAATTCGATTTTTTTCGGCCGCCCTATTAACCATTCGGCAGGCATGCCTTCTATACCCATATGAAAGCTCGCGCATACTTCCCAGATTTTAAAATAACTATCTTAAAGAGGGTAAGCATTAAAATTAGGTTTTAATTGGATAAGGGTTAATAAATACTATTATTTTGAGTAACCTTTATTAGAAAAGGAACAAAAAAATTTAAACATGAAAAGCAAAAGCAATATGAATTGACCAAAGAATTAGTTGAATTACGTGAGAACAAAATTAATGATATTGCCAATATTTCAACGGAAATGTTTACGTTTGGAATATAAAACTGTAAACAGTTTATAGAAAGAATAAAATCAATTGAAATTAAGACACAAAAAGCAAGAAGTCAGATTTATATTCATTTCATTGCAACGTTCGGGCGTATCTATGAAACAGAAATAGTTGATTCGCCGTATCCTATTAACCCTCGAATTCCAAACGACGACTTACAGCTCTTCGAAAGAATCTGGAAGAATAGCCAAGTTCATGCTTTCGTTCCACCCTCTTGTAAAAATATATAAAAATAATTTCTTCACTGATTTATGTCCCACATATGCACGCCGGATGGAGGTTTAAGCACCCTTTTCATTAGAATGACAGAATGTCAGCAATAGAAGCTGCTGAAATATTGCAGAAGTTAGATTTCTCATCCGACGGCTGTGTTCTTAAGAACAGAATACCTCTATATTAAGAACACAGCTTTCGATGTAGAATCTGAAGAAGAATTTGGTATTGTAGATTGCAAATTTTGGTTCTGTGACAAAAAACCTTTCCTTACTTCCATTCTTCATAAAACACAGCATTTTTTCTATCTTCATTCATTTGTGAAATTGCTCTACACTTCTGAATCATCCGGTATGTATCCTACACAGAAGACTTTAGATTCTTCCGAAAAATTAATTGAAGTACATTTTCTTATATTCAAACGATTGTAAAAAATAATACAATTCCACATTTTCTGTGCATCATCTCAGAAATTTGCAACTGTATCCATTAAACATCTGAAAAGTTTTGCACGATCACATGACTTATTATTTTCACCACAATTTAACCTGACTAATATTTGGAATAATTATCAATATGAGCTTATATTAGTATATCAGTGGTTATCTTCTCTTTCCCCCGCAAATGACCGTTTATTTCATCACGAGGAGATAAGACGGCCATTTTTTGAAAATTTTTGTTTATAAATTTTGAGTTTAAAAACAGATAAACCAGTGTCATATGTTTACACTTCTATTATAATTCAAAGCAAAAACAAGAAAACGTGTGTTACCCTTAACACGTTTTGATTATTATCTATTCGCAAAACAAATTCTTATTCGGTTTTATCATTATCTGCTCTTTTGAGTTTATCTTATCAGTTTTCTGCTCTTATGCTATAATTTGTCACTCTTATTTCGATTTCTTTATCGCGAAAGCTTAAAACAAATATCATACCAAAAATTAAAAGAATTTGTCTGTAGATATGTTTCAGAAGAGAACATAATTTAAATAAAACTTCTTTCTTGATAAAAAATATCTTTAATTATTTTCGCAATTCATTGACTCCATTTTGCTCCAATAATTTTTTCATATTCGCCGTCATTATATACACTTTATGGTTTCTTTAACAACGATATTCTGAATATGTGTTCTGTTATTACCGTAGTTATATATAGGCACGATATGAAGATGATATTTTATTATATATTGTATTCATAAAACTTAACATAAAATTGCGTATTTATGCGTGTATATAAGACATTTTAGATTTACTGAAGTAGTTTCTCGCGTTATCGTGCAGTTGATCATATTCTGAGCACTAAACATGTTTTACTAACATGAACATTTTTGAATGGCCAGATATGGTATCGTGAATTTTGTCTTTTGTAATAAGAAATCTATAAAATATGCTAAACGCGAATATATTCAGATTATTATATGAAACTTCTATAGATGTCGAAAAATCAAATAACATTTTTGAACGGATTTTTTTACCTATAGATTTATAAAAGCAAATACTAACATAAAAACAACTGATAAAAGCTTTTAAAGAATTTTAGATTTATAAAAGTAAATACTAACATAACAATTGATCAAAGCTTTTAAAGAATTTTAAACCAGCTAACGTAAATTCGTTGAATACAAAGCATTTAATTAACATTTGTAGTATGTAATTTGATTTTCAAATGTTGTAAATTAGAACCCACTTGTCAGAATAACCTGACATTCGACCTTGGTACATTGGAAGCTATGGCATTTTGTTTGCTGAAGAAAGAAAAAATACTTCACTGAAATATGCTGAAAGAAGAATAAAACGTACTGATAGATTGCGCTGTATACCCCCTATACGGAAATTTTGAATGAAAAAAAAATAACTACGGGGTCACTTACAGAAGGAATATTATTTACAAAGATGTAGCATGCGCATCAGCACAAACAGCCATGATAAAATAGTTAACCACATAAGTTGCCCATTGTTCCATGTATGAATGCTTCATTATGTATCTACCTTTAGAAGATGGTGCTCTGCTTGTTATGCTTTTTAACATAATAATTATTGTGCGTTAACTCCTTTCTTGAATTTGAGACAATAAAAGTTCAATATCTGCTAAAATCTCTCTGCATGGCTCACAAAAGATTATTTTCAAATTTAAAGGGATATCTTCTTTGCGTGGGAGACCTGAAAAAGGACAAAACCAGCTTATATTTACGAAACTTATAGAAAAAATAACAATTGCATTTTCAATTGCAGCTTTTAAATATTACAGGAAACATGGGCAGTTTTAGTTAATAATGTCTTACTGCTCATGCGCGGAACATAGCGTAATCTGTCTTTCACAAATTCATAGACAGATAAATAGGGCAACTTATATAAAAAAATCAGTTCAATATCATTAGTATTCAGAAAGATATCGACTTTATAAAGAGCAGAATGTTAGCTCCTATCAAAGAGATGATAATAGATGAGGGGTTGTACACATATTGATATTTTTTAAACTTATATCTTTGAATAGTAATATTGAATTGTATGGTTGTTGTGGAATTTGCTGAATGCCCATGAACACTTATCAAATACGCGCATAACTTAAATTCAAGCTAATTAGGCACTATAAATAACAAACATCTTATTACTTTAATTATACTATTTACATGATTATTAACAAGTTAAATATTATTACAATTTTACGGCCAAACGATATTTTTAAATATATTTCTTTTATGGCCAAAAAATTGTTTTATCTAATTAATTTCTTTTCTTAAAATATTTTAATTATTCTACAAATATATTTTTTTATTCGTTACAAATATTACAAGTTTTCATGGGTATTTCGCAAATTTCTAACCACTATATAATTCAGTGTAACTATTCCAAATTCTAACAAAATGCTTCTCTAACATATTGTTATTTTTTCTGTAAGTTTTGTATAATATAACAGAAAACTCTGCAAGTTATAAGCAAAAAAAGCGGAGAAATCTGGGATTTTTTAAGAAAACCTTTATATCTTCCCAAATGTTTGTGCTGAGTTTACGAAAATTCCAGTAAATATTATGCACATTACACATAACCATTTCCGAAAGTTTCTTCTTGTTATCAGTATTCTGTGAAGAAAGGTGGGCCAAACATTTTTTTGTCTTCATCACTTTGTAGACGGTCCCCTAATTGCCTTCAGGACCGAATCTTCAATGTAAAATCTTAGTTAATGTCTATTCTTTACATGGTCGAAGTTCACAATCCTATTCATGATTCATCATGATCAGCACCATTTTTTCTTGACAAAACTGAAGAGTACGTAGAGAACGACACAGATTGCAGTTCGCATTCCCTCTCGTGCTAGTAATGTAGTATAAAACTCTATTGGTTATTTAGAGTAAATATTAGAACTTGAAACTGTTTTAGTGAATTTCTTCCAGTCAAGTAGCAGCCATTTTTTCCTCCCCGTTGGGGGGGGGGGGAGATGTTAGATTGCAAAAATGCAACTACATCATTTTTCAACTTTCCCAGTACTTTTAAATAATTTATATTTTCACCACCAAAGTTTCTGTCTTATCTTGTGGCAAGTTTTGAATTCTCGATAGATTTTTTTTATAGTTTTATTAAATATCTTAATTTATCATTTTTATTTTTGTATCAATCAACTTAATTATTAATCGCTTTAACTTTTTATGTAATTTCTTTTAATGTTTCAATGTTTATTAAATTGTAAATCACTTTTATTTCACGGAACTATACGCTCGCTACTTTTAACGTCAAAAGCTTTTGTGTGTTAATTGTCGTGCGTCACCTGGCTGGGAACGTTTTCCTTTGTCTAGTATATATAGCTTTTAAAATACTGAACATAACGGTTGCACATCTGGAGGTTTCGAGTTCCGTTGAATTTTTCATTCGGTTCTCGTCCTCTCAGACGTGCTGACGGGCATACAATGGTAGATAACTAAGGGAAGTTACACCAGCTATTAAACGAAAAACAAATTCAGATTCAATTAAGAAAATCCTATTTGAGACAACTATTCACTATTTACTTTTTTTTAAAAATTAGTTGCTTGTTAATGAAGTTGAATAAAAGAAAATTAATAAGCTGGAAAAGTAATACGAGCGTTTAAAGTGGTTTGTTAAAAATATATTTCCTAGAATATTATTTTGTATATTCAGTGGTTTTTTTTCCTTTCGTAAACGAAATTTAAAAATCTCTTACTCGCTTATCGGTTAATATACCGTAACAAATGCAACAGACTGTAAGAATTTAAAAAAACAATCATGATTATTAGAACATTGTTCATATATTAAAAATAAGATAGAAACATACTTTTTTACAGCAGAAATAATTTTCTGTTAAAATAAAATGTCAAAATATATATTATAATTAAATATATGCGTTAGTGTTTTTCAAATGAAATTTATTATAATTTTTTCTTTGAAATTTTTAGTAAACTACATGAACATTCACAAAATTTTAAATTTTAAATTTTATTTATTGAATAAAAAATTTTATCCAGCAGTGATTAGAATATAGATTTATTTATTTATTTGCCCACGTTACACACACAGCCTACCCGTAGAGTTTATATTATGGTCAGAACTATTTCTTCGAATTATATTATTTCAAGACATTGTCAGTGGAAGATTAAAACTGGCCATTCAACCAAATTTGTTGTTTATCTGTTTCCTCCCTTATTCACGCCAGAAAATTCAGAATGACGTGCAAGTTCTGTGCTTATTATGGATTATGTTAGAAAGTGTAATTTCATATTATGAAACTTATTGTTCTAGGAAATGTTTGAAAATCTCATCATTTTATATACACTTCGGACAATTTAGACGATTCATAGGCGGATATTTATCCTTGAAATGGCTTTATTTAATAATAATAAAAAATTAATATTTTTTTATTTAATAAAATTCATAATTGGTGAAAATAGTATCATTAAATGAAATGTAATTCCAGTTGGTAGCAGTATGAATTCTCTGTTCCTTAAAGTTTTCAGAAGGGAGAAGGCATTTTATAAAATGGTTGTGCTAAGAATTTTACTATAATTTGAGATTACGTCACTTGCAAATGTGGCGTAATCTTAAGACAACAGCTCATTAATCGTAATGGTTTCAGTTCCTATATTTATGATGTACTTGTTGAGTTTCTGATGTGGCTAGTTCATTTGTTTCAGTGTCCACTGACGTTTTCTATCTGCAATTCCACCCAAAATAGGCTTTAATTTATTATCTCAAATGGATAATCTGTTTGGAAAAGGAAACAAACGCCAAAATATTGAAATTGATTTCTTTCTGCACTAAAAGTTTGTTATCATACGGAATCCCATTTTTAGCTGAAACAAAAGAATAAAAACCCGTCATGTGCTGATGTAATGAAATTTGGGAATGTCTGTCAAGAAGATAACATATCCCTGTTCAAACTGATTCTGATAACATATTCCTTTTTCAAACTGATACTGAGTTCATACACCTTGATGGTTGTGGTCACGCTTACAAACAGGTGGCATTTCTATCAGTTAATCTGCACGTTGTTTATTTCCTCATGTTTTACACTTCATCACAGCTTTGTTTTTTGTTTCTTCTATGAAGTCTGAGTTTACGAATATCTTTAAATTGCTTTTAACTTACTGTAGACGTTTCAGAAGAGTGTTAGTTTCATTATTCTAATGTGAAGCCATGTTTTTAATTGTAAAGTATTGTGACTGCTAGGCGTAGATTTCAACGGGTTTGGTGAGTTAGTGCTGTAGCGAAACTGAAACTGTCTTGGTTGAATTATGTTGGACGTACTAGACGTTTTATCAATTATTTCAAGAAAGTATTTTTTTTCTTCAAGTTGCAGACTCTTGAGCAATAGGTGAATTAATTAGAGACGTTATTAATATTTTTCCCTAGCAAAGGGAGTTCTACAAATTTGAAATTTGACTGAACAACCATTTTTTGTAAATACAATGAAAATAAACGAATTAAATTACTTTTAAGTTATGAAAAACTGCGAAAGGCAATGAAGGTTATAAATAAGGATTTTAAAAGTTAATAACAATTTTTCAATCTTCTTGACGTCGCACGGTCCATTCCCCTGTTATCTCCATAGATTTAAAAATCTCAGTTCTCATTTAGGCCCCTGTGGACGACTCGGTGATGCACTACACATTCAATTGCCTTTTAACTAAAGAATATCGCCGAAAAGAACCTGCAATTCATTACTGCGTCGTCTGGTTTCAAAATCTGTAGGAAAACAAGAAGCGTTTGTCTCGTCTGGAATTTTTTTTAGATTTTGTGAGGCCTTGTGCAACCGGCTGATCCAGAACTGAGGCAGCCTGACTTTTAATCAAATTTGTTTTTAACCGTCTACAAATAATTTTGTCGGTTGTGGCCAGCCAATTTTTAACTTTCACGCATTTTCCCGATTTCCCACTGGATTCTTCCGGTCTTTACAAAGGTGTTTCAATGTAAATGTTTTTGAATGTTTTAATACTTTTAATTATGGCTGTTCTTCTTTCGTATTTTTTCCTTTTGTGCTAGCATATATTATTTGAACGCTGCGTGTGCTTATTTATTGTGTTGCCCACTATCTTTGTGTTTTTCCTTTCTTCCACGTAATTTTTTTCTATATGTTTTCTTTTGTAATAAAATTTTAATGTTTTTTTTCTTCCGTGGTGTGTGTCTTGGTTTCTGTGTATTACTTGCCTTTGGTTTTTTTTTTCTTTGTTTATGATTTGTTTATGGTTATTCCATGCAACATAGGAATATTTTTGTGAAAGAAAACGATGCAAATTGGACATAAATTTATATTTACTGCTATCTTGCTGAATAAATCAGGCATTTGATCATATGATTAAAAATGTTTGAGGGATAAAGTAAATTTATCACAATTTTTAAACATTTGTGATATTGCTTCTATAAGTATCCTTATAAAAATCAGCTTGTTCTTCATTAGAAAACAAATTTTTTCTTTTATCATCATGGACGATTATGTCTCTACAGCAGCTTTAATACATTCATTTCATAATTATTATTATTAATTTTAATATTTAGCAAAATACATTTAAAAACAACAAAGCTTCTTATAGCAAATAACTCTGACATAATTAAACGATAGAAAGTTTCCTCTTGTACTTTATAAATAAAATTGTTCATTTCACAAACTAGTTGCGATATTTTAGTTATTAGGTACCAACTAATTGATGAAGTTTAAGTGATCGGAGTTTTAAAATACCATTTAGAAGAAAAATATCCAACTAAGGAAGACTCAAATTTTCTATAGAACTAATAAAAGAAAATTCTCCATTAGTACAAAGAAACACAAAATGATGCAGAGGAAATTATCAAAGCGTCCATTTACTTTAGAATAAAAAAAGGGCATGTATTGATTTTGTATGCATAAAGATTACTTCGTCCTATACCGTTATCCTAGATGATGTGAAATTTTTTATATAATTTGATTGAGAGTCTAGTCTCATTTAAGGATTATTTGAAGATTCTTCTTTTCATACCAAAAAAATTAAAAATCTTTATTGTTGGAACAATTAATTAGTGTTAAATCAATTATTTAATGTTATAATATTTTTCATATTTTTGTGAGAGTTTGATTATGTTAAGAATTAAAAATTAAAAACAGCCCATTACGAGTTTTTTATGTCACAAACTTGGTAGATCTAGGCTCAATGGTATTGAGCGCCAAAAGACACGTACACCATCTTGTTTTTGTTATCAGTAGATAATAACTATGAAATAGAACACTCATTTCATTTTTTAGAAAAAAAATATGAAAGTCTTTTATGGTAATAAATATCTCGATTTAAAATATTATATTTATTTAGTAAATTTAGTCAGTGTGTGCAATTTAAAAGTATTGATCTTAAATGTAATAAAGATACGTTTATTTTGATACGAACTTCGTAGAATGTTTATATTCTAATTTTTCTTCATATATTATATATCTATATTCATCCATGAGCACAAATTACGTCAAAAAACATTGCGCCAACTAAAGTTTATCATAGCTTGTCCATATAAAACTATTTTGCCCTAATTGACTTTCACCATGTAGATAAGAAACTCAATGCAAATATGCAAATACTGATCAAGATACTGCAAGTAATGGTGAAATAAGTTTTACATAACACTTATAGAAAAATATTGCAGCAATTTGTACTCGAAAAGTTATTTTATTTTTTATTAATATTTTTCACGAGATCATCTTTCCTTTGTATGATATTATCATAAAGTAGGAGAGAACTAAAAAGAATTTAGAAGCACTTTAGTATTAAAATAATACGTTTAAATTATGCTAAATGAATTTTCTAGGCATGTGTTTCTGAAATTTAAAAGATTTTTTTAACGACTTGCTTAAAACTGTAACATCATTTCAATTTAACTTATGAAAAATAAATTTAGGATTCCATTTTAGGATTCCCTGAGAGAATATGAATCAAGTACATTACCGATATAAACGAAAAGGCGAGAGTTAAAATTTATTCTTAAAATTTCAGCTTTTAATACGTAAAAAGGTAAATATACTTAAGATTGTAAAGTTTTATAAAAATCCGCCAAAACTGTTAATTAATTTATGATGTAAGACTAAATTTTATTGTCCTTTGATGTGAATTATTGCTTTGGTCACAATCCCTCGGTTAAACATTTTACTGCAGGGGGCATTCAATGCACAAGGGAACCAAATTAACTTTGGGTCATTTTGAGCATATTTCATCTTTAAAAACTCTATTTGAAGTTACCTTCAGAGCTTAAATGATATATTATTCGAAGTATCTTCTACTATTCTGTTGTTTGCAAACAGTGCAAACTTACCCTTTAATTAACGTAAAAACTTAGTTTATTAAAACACTGTTAACGAGACTTGATTGTCTTAAAATTTGCATGCCTCATATCTCCAAAATGAGGTTTACATTCCTTTGAATTTATAATCAGGTGGACTTTATTAACAGTTCCAGAAATTGTGACTCATGATATACACATTGTTTTCATCGTCGCTTCCATGAAATGGGCTGGTAATTACAAGTGAAATTTACTCGAGTAATTTAAACGGTTTCCTTATGCATTATCATTTCGTTCTGAAAGGAATTTAAAAGGAAGTTTAAATGTGCTGTTAAGTATGTATTTAACTATCTTAATCAACTTTAAAAGCTTTTAAATTATTCATTTCGGTGTGTAAACAGGTTGGAGTTTTGCTCTGTGGCATGGAAGAAGCGAAAACATTTTAGACAAAATTGTTTTAACACGCAGCACTTTTTAATATAATTAAATATACTTTTTGTAGATATATATATGGAGAAATTGTTCAATTGCGGTAGAAGTCAGAATGGGAGTTTTCCTTAAAAAAATTAATTAAAAAGTTTGTTCAGAACCCGGAATTAGTATTCTCAATTTGCTTACAATAAAATTATTTACTTGTGTATAATCTAAATTATCGATTTGTACACACTTAGGCAATTGAAAAATACTTTTTATCGGCATTTGCTCAGAGACTAAATTGTGACAAAAACTGCTGTTAAATAAAATCTTCGGAAATTTTTTCATCTATCTCTAAGATTTATTTCATGCAAAAATTAGCAGATTAAAGAAAAATGAAATAAAATTATTTGACTGAAACGAAGTAATTTCTTACAAGTGTGCAGAATAAATAATACCTGTGCAGAATAAATATATTAAACCTCTAATCAACGGCAGAATCGGTTTCTTAAGTGTGTTGAATTAAATTGGTGAGAGTTTTCTAAAATGGATCCAGTTACTTTTGTAAAGAATCATGAAAGCATGTAACGATTCATTTATTATACATTTTTTTCGGCATTCTTATCATAAAGAACAGTGATACATTATATATCATTGGATGGAATAATTAGCATTTATTTGCTTTAAGAAATTTTCCTTCTCCTTAACAGGATATAGAAGTGTAATGAGTTACATATAACATATAAGTTATCAAAAATAAGTTAAAGATAATATACCCACGTTTTCGATCGCTGGATGAGATAAAAAGCATTTCTACTCTTTAAGGAGTTTTCTTTCTCCCGAACTTTTAGCTTCAATGATTTCAAGAAAATATAATAAAATATCTAATAAATTTTATCCCTCACCTGCATTCTTGTCGCAGTCCCTTCCGCTTTATGTCATCCAATAAAGAAGAATCAACTTTTGTTGTAATATTTCTAGATAGCAAAGCGGAAAATATATTTAATATAATGTTAGTAATTCTAAAGGAATTCCTGTTCTGTAGTTCTTCCTTCAGGTTGGATGACCCAGTTCTCAGAGAAAATGACTTTTAAATACCCAGTATCATGAGAGAAACTTTCCATCCAATAACTACTTTTAAATTCAGCTCTTTAGCTTTGTTTATTTCCATAGCATATATTTATTGTAAAATTCTACCGCTTCAACTGAAACGGTAGTCTGATGGGATCAGAGGGATTCCGAATGTAGGAAATGTTTCCTTGTCCAACGTTCCTAATTCAAATGCATAATCTAAGCTTAGACGTTTCACTCATATATAAATAGCGCTCATTCTAGAAAATAACTTATATTTATCATGGCTATAAAGTGAAAAGAATGCATTTGAATATGTAGCTCCACAGAGGAGTGGAGATTTTCGCTGTTGTAGAAGCAAAAAGAAGCGTCTATTCCTTATACAGCAAAGTTTCTTTCTGATCATCACTTTGAGAAAATTAAAATCTTTAATTTTTAATTCTACAATCATGTTTACTTATCAGTGTTATGAATTTAATATTTTTCCAATTTTCAATAAAAATAATTACGAAGGATCAGTAAAATGCTTAAATCACATTTCATGCCTATATATAAAAGCATGGTAATTATCTATATCAGTAGCTTTCATAGATTTAACATGCAATAAACTTTGGCAGATTTCTCACTGCTGTTAAAAGTTCGAATATTCAAAGGAAAATCGGTCTCCAGCCTAACTCCAGTTTAATTGGGAAAAGAATTTTGGTTAAACCAAGCAATTCCAAATAAAATATGTTTTTTTTATATTTAATATCGATTTCAATTAGAAACAAATGGTATATAAAAAGCTTTAATTCAGTAACTAAACTATAAGGGTAAAATTGTTTGATATCTTAAACTTTTAAGGTAAATTATTTAAAAGCGATTAAAAGGTATTTTCAGTGATTTTTGAAGAAATTTTTATTTTTGACATTAGTATTATTATTATTAAAAGAACAGTTTTAACCGTAGACTTTTCCGAAAAATAAAAGAGATATGTATTTGAATGATGATTTACTACATGCATTCATATACAACGCATCAAATGGTCAGTTGCCTCTGAAATACGATCACTTCCGAAATGCGTTCTGTATTTTCTTTGATACGGAAAAGATGGAAGTTCCCAGGTATTTCTCAAGATTTCCTGGAACGAAATAAAACCTCTTTGTTGCTATGGCAACAAAAATATGACGACGATGAATACTTATAAATCGTTTTCGTTTTCCTGTATTGTGACTGCATTGGATTTATCAGATGTACGATATATCATGTGATCCATGTGGAAACATACAAAACTGCTAAAGAATTCTGTGTCAGATTCAAATTTTTCAAATTCCCTTTCATAGATAATTTCCTGAAGTTTACAGTTTCTAAATATCAGCAATAAAAAAATTAGAGAGTCTGTGTGAGAAAAGTAATCTAAAGTTTATTCAATACGATTTATTAATTAATTAAAACAAACTACAATTAACCGTCCATTTGTACTTTTAGGGGACGCAGTTCACACTCCAGTACGTGAAATGTGAGCCTTATTATCATTACAATGAAAATGTGACTTCCGAAAATATCTAATGTATCAAACAGAAACTTTAACAGATAATAAATCTTTACTACATTTCAAGAAATACTTCCTTAAGACACCACTTTTTAGGAAAGAGATTTATCTCAAGATTTTTTAGCTATCAAAATAAATTGTAAGTAATTCACAGGTTCAAATTTTAAAAAATCAGATTGTGCTTTAATCTGTTTAATATTTATATAATTTTTTAAGCTTTAAAATATTCTTGTGAATATGAATGAATTTCTGACAGCTTTTTAAAAATGAAGATTAAGATGATTCAGAAACGTTGTACTCATCGGGTTTTTTTTCTACTTTAAAGTTTTGAAACACTTTTATAATGCTTCTTGTGCTCGGATAAAAAAAATAGGTCGATGCTTCTGTAAATATTTGGATCGGTGTATAACTGATATTCGTAAAGTTATTTCGCCCATTAAAGTATCCTCTAGATCCATTCGAAACCTAAAAAAAACAGATTAATTTGTAATTTGAAAAAACCATGAACAAACTCATAACTGTGCTTTGCTTTAAAAGCAATTTATAATATCAACCTGAACTTCAATAAAATAAACCAAAAAGTACACACGTTGATAACATTCAGAAATTTATTGTTGCTTTATAATGCAACTACTATTTACACATGATTTGTAAACCTTTGTTTCACAAAGATTTTCACTTATTATCGGTGGAAATTTTACGAAAAATCAAAAATGTAAATATAAATTTCAGACATCGGAATTTTAAAGACATGAAATATAACAGAAGAAATTTGTATTAATCTTCCTACTGAACGCATTAATTAAAATCTAGAAATCAATCGAAGATGACTTAATTTTTGTCGAAGGAAAGTAGTAAAACAATACATATTAATTTTTGCACATCTAGATATAATGGTTTTATACTTGCAAATATTTGCTAACCTGAGTTTGAAGAATTTACTGGCAGTCATTAAACGATAATTTTAATGTGTGGATGAAAATTCTATTCATGTCTACTAATTAATCTTAACTTACTCAAAATCGGAAATCCATATAATCCATCAAGAGATACCGAAAAAGAATTAATTAGTCTTCTGAGGGGACTGAATAAAAATTAATATAAATACCTCTCTTTGATGATGCATGAATGGTTGAGTCTGAGTAGGGACTTTTAATTTCCATTTAAAATGAAGGAAAACTGTCAGTAGTTCACTAATTGCAACAGACGATATGATAAATTTAGCGTCTCTACTCAGTATAATCATGCATTTCTTGACCAACTCTCCTTCCTTCGTTTGATAGTAATGACTTTGAAATCTTGACTCTGGATCGTCTGGATCTTGAACCATCCCCTTCAGGTTTTAGAATTATTACTTTTTACAGTATGCTCTTCAAGGATAGATTGCTAATAAGATGTGCTGACGGCATCTAATTAATAAACCGACTGAGTTTATTCAAACTATTAGTTCGGGAAAATAGTCAATACACGTTTAAAGCGTAAGACAGTTTACCTGACATCTTCCACAGCCAGCGTAAAAATATTGTGTGGGAGGCATAGAGGAAAGATAAATTTCATCTTACTATTTCTTTCTTTTAATCATCAATGGTATGTGCTGTAAAAAACTATACTTTTCACTGTTTTCATAAAATTAGATTTAAGTATTGATAACAAAACTTTCATTTTCTAACTTCAAACGATAATTTTTGGCATCCATAGATAATTTAATTTTCTCGCGCTTGAAAAAAATATATATTTGGTTAATAGTCCAGTAAAATGGTACATTTTGGTATGCAAAAGGTCGGGTAGTTTTGATTTTTTGATATGTTGTTAGTATTGGGCGTGTGTCGTAAAATCCAAGTTTTCGACCTCGTCACGCCAAGGCGCGCCAGTTGGACAAAACATCAAAATTTTGGATCTTTTCTAAATTTATTCACAATATCTCCAGAAAGGTTGGTTTTACAGAAAATATTATCCTTCACAAATTTAAAGTAGAGTAAATTTGTCACAGTTTGAGCCCAAAATCAGCTCTGCAACTTAAATAGTGACCGAGACACAGGCTTCCAAAAAATCACGATTTTCTCAAAAATTTATGAAAATTGTTATTTTTCGTCAATTTTTGTTGAATATGACCTAAACTAAGTTGTTTAGAGCAAACGTCATTTGCATCAATTTTAAAGGCGAGCAAATTTGCTATAAATAAAGCACTATAGGATGTTTCTACGACTTATATATTTCAAGATATGCAGTTGTTCAACGAAAGAACGGTTTAGAAATTTTTGACATCATAAAACAATTAAATAGTCTCAAAAAATATGTACTAAGTTTATATAACAAAAGTTAAAACTTGGACAATATTTGTTAGGCATAAACCATATAATATATGTTATTTAAAGTTTTTGCCTTTTTGACGAGCCAGGACGGAAATCTTCAAGCTCTGTCTGCTGATCCTTATCCTCTTCATTCAGCTGAAGATATAAATCTTCTATATCTTCGCATATAAAGTTATTTATTGACGATGGCGTGTCGTCTTCATCTTCAATGCTGTCCTCTAGTAGATTGATGTCTGACACGTTCTCGCAAGCTTCTCCCAGAGAACAAGTGCACAGAGAAGAATATATAAGACCTGCTTTCTGGCAACCACAAGCATTCTTGCACCCTTTCTTGCAATTGCAAGATATAATTTTCAAGAGGGATTCAGGAGCTGCATCCCTTTCCATTTTGCGTGGGGAAAGGCCGAATCGGGTAGGTACCCAGCCCCACTCAAGAGAATTTTTCTCATGTCCTAACCACTTCTGTATATGGAAATCGTGCTGCATCCACGGTTGGGGGTAAACGTGCTAGAGTGGACCTTGCTTTAGTTGCTGATTGGGTAAATAGCGTGTAGTGCAAGTGATTGAGATCACATGCAGAGGTTCTGGGGTTACCTCTATATAAATGAATCAGAAAAGATTCGCCTGCCTTAGCCACTTGGTCAATGGTAGCTTCAGAGTTGAAAATTATATTTTTCTTTCAGGTGTCGGTTTTTTTTCTAAAAGAGAGCAAAATTTTGTTTTCCCATGGCCGAATAGTGCACTTGCAGTATCACACCCACTGAAAGCCCGTGAATGAACAAAATAATTCTGCTGAATTTGTATTTAAATGACGTTGTGGAGTATAACACATCAGGCGTCCTCCCTTTTCCACATTTTCGGAAGTACAAGTTCTCTTTCATTGGAGCTAACCCCGTTAGACGGACTAAAAAGTCAATGTTTTCACCAACCACGAATTTATTGCCATACTGAGATTTAACAGAAACAGCAGTTTCAACAATTAGTACGTCTGCGTCCTCTACTGCCTGTTTAACTGTTACATTTGCTTTTCGTAGAAACTTTTTCAAAAGATCAATGAAACGCACCTTGTTTCTTTCATTTGCTAAAAATTGTTCTTGAGAAATTTCTGGAAATGTGGCTTCATTGAAGATATCTCATGTGATGAATGTAAGTTTGCTCGTCGAATACGTTCTGCATTTTGGTGCTCTTTCCATTCACATCAGAAGGATATCCATCAAACACTACGGCTGCGTTGGATCCATAATGTGTTTGTAAGTATGTCAGATAACTCTTAGCAATGCTCCCGAAATTCATGTTCCGATGCCAAACAACTTTGTGAAGTAAGTGGCCTAAATCCACCACTACAAAATTATTTTTACCTTGGACAGCATCAATTTTGGTTGGTGTGAACGCTGAAAATAGGGAAGATTTAGTTCCCTTTCGCATTCCCTCTTCATTAAACAGTGAAAAAGGGAAAGGTGACAATTCAAATGTGGAAAACATTTTCAAGTCTTCATCTGACTGTTTGGCGACACAAATTCTGTGGAAGAGGGTTAGTGGGTCCACAGTAATTTTTTCTTTCCCAATTTTAGCACTGTTGTTAACAGAAACAAGTGTAATGACTTTATTATGAACTTATGACTTTATGACGCTTGAATTTAATGTTTCCGAAGTTGCCACTAACAATTCTGGAGATTCCCTCGCAACCAAGTTAGTGAGACAAGTGGCAGTTAACATCCGTCGTTCCTACTACACCACTGCTTATTGACATCAGCACATCATTTATGGGGAATGGTATGTGTTGAGTAAACCACCTTATATTAGTTTAGGACATATTGAACAAAAATTAACGAAAAATAATAATTTTCATAAATTTATGAGAAAATCGTGATTTTTTGGAAGCCTGAGTCTCGGTCACTATTTAAGTTACAGAGCTGATTTTGGGCTGAAACTGTGACAAATTTACTCTACTTTAAATTTGTGAAGGATAATATTTTCTGTAAAACCAACCGTTCTGGAGATATTGTGAATAAATTTAGAAAAGATCCAAAATTTTGATGTTCTGTTCAAGTGGCGCGCCTTGGCGCGTCGAGGTCGAAAACTTGGATTTTACGACACGCGCCCAACACTAACAACATATCCAAAAATCAAAACTACCCGACCTTTTGCACAGCAAACCCCTTTTTTCTGACGGTTTTACTGGACTATAATAAATGTTGGAATTCAAATGAAACTGTTCAGTCACTGAATGAAACGCATCTCATTGGTTTATTTCGTGACGTAGCCGAAGTTACGGCACTAGTCTAAGCTGATTGGCTGTTATAATCTATATATATTGTTCATTTGCGTTTTTAAATAAGCAGTCAAGCAGTCAGTCGAATGGATGGCTGTCAGTGAGTGTGTAAGCTGCAAGACAGCAGCATGTCTTTATTTTTTAAGTAAACTGGATTAAAGCTCTTTTGTATTTTAAACTGCCTGGTATCTGCGTTACTCTGTAATTTACACTCACGACATGCCAACAATAACATTCGATGAAATTAAAAAAATACAAGCGGATATATTTCTTGAATGAGAACCCTATTATAGTGTCTTATTAACATACAAATGAAATCTGTACCTATTCCGATAAAAATGCATACGGAGAATTTCCCCAGTGAGTGCTTTAGAGTACCATTGTAGAATAATATTCGAATTATCCTGCGATAATGAGAGAAGAAGATGAATGGCAAAATTATTTCAAATTCTATTCTCGTCCTGTTACAGATAACTTAGTAAGACAGCACAAGTGTTACTTCGTATTGAACATTCATTGATAATTTTTTTCAAATATTACAAGTTAAAATCAGCATCATATTCTTCCTATATACATTTTTGTGTCATTTTTTATTTGATAATTTTTACAGGTTTGTATACTATCATCAGATATACGTGATCGAAAATTATTCAAAAGGCGCGACATGGTAGACCAATTGACAAAGACCTACCAAATTTGGCATGTAGTTAGTTCTTGGGTAGCAGGTGCTTGGTAAAAAAAGGTTTTTCAAAGCTTTAATTAGGCTTTTAATTAATTAAATATCAATCGTTAATTTAACCCTTTAAATGAATAACTTCTGTGCCCATTATTGTATACCCACCATTTTTACACCACTTTAAAGTTAAAAAATTTAGCCTTTCAATGGTATGAGTTTTATTTCTGTTCAAATTTGTCTTTAATTTTAACATTTCTTTTTCGAAATTAGAATACTATCTCGCAACAATGCATTCTCTTTATATAACTGTGTGAAACGTAATAGCAAGATATTGAAAAATTAATGTAAATATTTTATAGCTCTTATACCATTAAGCAAAAATAAATATTTAATTTTTTTATTATAGTTATTATACAATTCATCAGCAGAAGCAATCAAGGTAGACGAAAGCAATAAATACGAATCAATCCTAAAAGATTATCATGCCACGAAGATTTGGACTACATTTTCCGCTCTATCTTCTTTTAATTAAATTTTCACAACTCAAGTTAAATATATATTGAAGAATAAATTTGAAATAGGAAATGTTCTCTTGGAAAACTGTTCACAGTAATGAGAAAAATAAGTAGCATGTCTTAGCAAAATGCCCATATTGCTTTATTGTCTGAGGAAGAAAAATATTTTTTAAAGAAATTTGACACAATTTAGTTTGTGTAATGGCACTGAAGCAAGGCCATAAATTATTATGAAAGGGGATTATTATGGGGTTAGACAGAAATGACCCATTTTGTTCCCTCAAATGGAACTTTTTGATTTTTAGCGGAAACTGCAATATTTTCCACTATTGTGAGAAAATAGAAATTGTCGACGAATGTGGTCTTCCACCTTCTCTGCTCTCAAGTCAGTTTGGATAACCGAATTCCTGATGTACCAGGTTGCATTTTCATACTTTTGTTATAATGCGAAGAAATCCATTTTAAATTACTTATAACTTATTGTGGTTAACTCTTATCTGCCAACACGCAGGTAGTACATGTGGACATGGGAATGAGCCTGTCTACTTGTTCTTGAGTGGCAACTTAGAATATCTGCCAATAAAAGATAGATTCAAATGAGTTTTTGCCGCAAACTTCTTCTTGATATATATATACACCCGAAATGTGAGCTAGTTCTCCAATTTTATACCGTGATATTTAACCTCAGTTACCCATTCACTGGGATTTCCCAACAAAACATGAAAGTTTAGTGGTAACCTATTGTGATATTTTCTGAATAAAACAGTCTTAATTTTATTAGCTTCTAAACGAAGTTTTCACCATTCTCCGAGAATATTTAAAAACTTTGTTGAAGTTATTAGAGTAATTTGTTCGTGCTGCCTATCATAAAGGACAGAATACCATCTCAAATAATATTGTGGTTAGATTCATATATTTAGTGGTTCACGATAGTTGTACAAATATTGTTTGAACTAACTTAAATTTAAGATTGTAAGTTATATTTTTATGAAAATATTATTTAAATAAGCCAAAAGGCATCTTTTATCAATTATTTTAAAAATGACTTAATTAAAGTGTGAATATTCTGAAAATTAATATTGTAATTTTGCAGTTTGTGTAAACATGAATCTATTTTTGCGTAGTAGACATGAAACAAAATTCAGTTTTTTCAATACTCCAAAAGCAATTAATTTCGTGTCTAATATAAGTGTAAAAAAATGTTTCTAATTACTTTGTTCCATTTCGAAGTAAATGATTTTACCAAGCATTGACAAAAGACTCATACGCCGGAAAATCATTAATTGTTCAGCCTACTAATATGCTTTTAATGAGCATACTGGAAATGCAATCATTCAACAGAATAAACTTTCAGCCCACAGCAATTAGCTGAAATTTAATGTATAACGTTGACGGTAATTAACTTTTAATTGCTAAGAATGTGAAATGACTTGGATTTCTAAACGAAATGAAGTTGCGGTAAGTTAAATGATCATGCAATGCATATCATAATGCGTATTTAGAAAAAATATATTTTAAAATTTTTTTTGTGGATATAATGCAGGAGTTTTCTAACTTATTTCAACAAAAAATAATTTTTAATGAATTCCTTAATAATTGATTCTCTTGAATTCAGATTCTCTAATAAATATGAAATATATATGAATAATAATTTTTTTTGTAAAATTTCACACATAATGGTTTTTTCACTACTAACAAAAATTGTATTTGTGTTAGGATAATATGTTGTTTCGAAAGCAGATGATATTCCTTCTTATTTTATTAATTTTTTTGCTTGAGCCGTTATTACTCATTTTTTTTATTTTTACGGCAAAGAGATTAATTAATAAATTAATTATGTAATAATTATTACATACGGATTACGGTACTATACTGAACATCCTGAAAAGAATTAAACTATTTATCGCATCTATCAAATTTTTTTACATTGAATTCCCTATGTATAACAACATCCCCTGGGGTTTATTCATTTAGAAGTTTAGGCTATTAATCCTCATTATAATGAGAGTTATTTCTGCAATTTATCACTTTAATGTGATGAGTTCGTTATTTTATTGTTTGGTTACAGTACTTTTCTTAAGCAATACCAGAGCAGAGACATTGCAATTTCGAAACGGCTGTCTGATAACGAAGACTGCAACTGACCTGAAATCTTATTTCTCAAATTTTTTATAATTAGATTAAGGATATTTTAAAACCCAAGTATAGAAAAAGATGTACAATATTATCACGATTATGCTCAATACTAGCAGTGCTGTTCAGAATTGCAAAAATGTAGTAACGATACTGAAGAAAATCTTGTTTTACTTAGGTAGGAAAGGATATGATATGGAACTGCCATATACACAATAGATATTTGAAATTTAGCCTCGAATCTACCATTATCGAATTGCGAATATCGAAGTATAATACTCAAGATTGGTTTGTGTACATGAATTGCTCATTATTAATTGCTGCTTAATCCAAAGTATACAAAACATAACGGAAACACAAAGATTGATTATAAAATAAAAATTAGAGAAACAATTTTATAGAATATAATTATTGTGAGTGTCTGGGATTTTGTCGAATTTTAATAACCCCAGGAGAGAGTCCGTATGACATTGTGAAACAGATTTAATATGGGGGTTGGAGCGGAAGAGACCATTTTGAAGCTATTTATGGAAAACATATATTTAGAATTGATGTGAGAGCAAAGAAAGTGAGAATGAGTGAGTGGATTTTGATAATCTAAAATGCCCATAAAAAGATTTCTATCTAGTTTTGTGTTGTGGTCTTCTACCTTTTCTACTCTCAAGTTAGAGTGCATTACCGAGTTTCTTATAATTACAATACGGATGCAGTCCTAAAACTTTCGACTTAAGTTTTTAAATAATTGTAATGATACACAGATATTTTAATATTATTACGATTGTTAAGAATAGTAACTCCTTCAGAAATCTCTGCTGGTAAATGTTTCGACACGTGAGTGGAATTCCTAGAGGATTTTCAAAATCTCTGAAACTTAACATCTAGACTTTATCGGGTTGTGAGGCACATTTTGAAGATATATTTCTTCGACAGTACGAATAACTCCATTTTTATTTTATTGATTTTGATTGATCAATGATTTTTATCGGTTTTCAGTACTTTATGATAGATAAAAATTTTGAGGCCTTCTTCAACGCATCGTGACGAATCACATTATTCCGCCAAATTTGCAATACCTTTTAATGCTCAGTCAAAACTCTTTGTTAGAGTTTTTTGA
The DNA here is from genome assembly GCA_013235015.1 of Araneus ventricosus. Taxonomy (NCBI): domain Eukaryota; kingdom Metazoa; phylum Arthropoda; class Arachnida; order Araneae; family Araneidae; genus Araneus; species Araneus ventricosus. Next base: position 378,435 of record BGPR01000575.1, read on the forward strand.
AAGACACTTATTCGGTAGCAATTGAATTCAGAACAATTTACAATAAATCAGAGGTAATATACATATAAAATAATATATATATTTGAATGAAAGGAACGTTTAATTGAACGAAATATATGCGTTTACATTTATTTGAAAAATATTTAGCAGTCTCATGGCTTCCCTTCTTTATTTTCCCAATAATTTACAAAAACACTTCAGTTACGAAGGATGTTTTCACAGAAAAATGGGAATTCAGCTTACCTTACTAACAAGTAAGTAGACGATAACGACAAACGATCTACCCTCTCCACATTCGGCAAACAAGAATTCAGCAGCTCACAAAATATTCAAATCTATGTCCTGTTGGATTTACAGCGAGTTTCAGAAATCCTTGCTTAATCCGTAATCAATAGGACGAAGAGCTTGGAGGTCAGTAAATGAAAACCTGGAGACTGGAAACCAGTGATATTTACAACGTAATCTAAAAGTAGACAGCCTAAGCGCCTCATGGCTTGTCTTTCTTCTCGACGGTTTGTCCTTGGGTCTGTGGGATAACACCTGTACATATTGACAGTTACTGATGAATTTTAATTTTCTTCAGTTTGGCTTATTAGAAAAGAAACAGTTTAAATTAGTGCTATTTAAAGTAATAATACGGGGTGTGATAAGATATATTTAAAAAATAGTAATGAATCACCTGTAGTTCGTCATTCATTTTTTTAAAAAATTGTTTTGCTTTAAATGCTTGAATGTGGGATAAATGGAGTCAATTCATGAGATAATTTGTCATAGTCACATGATACATCTAGCTACGCATGTGCTCTATAAATGCATCTACATCAATTATTCCGAAAGTAGAGTGTGCGATCTTTATTATTTTAAATTCCATATACATTTTACACAAATTTCTGCTTTTAATAAAATTTCTGTTATCGTGTGTATTTCCGTAAGTGTGCAAAGTTTGATTGAAATCAGTGGCGTGGTTTAGGAGAAGATGTCGAACATACACACAAACATAAATGCAAACATACATACCCACAATGACTTTTATTTATATTATGATTGAAAATAACATAAAAACGCAAATTTAAAATATCATATTTTATCATAACCATTGCAAAATTGTTTTCATGGAAAAAAAATAACGAGCGGTTTGATTCTACATCAAATTTTAACCCTGTAATGACGGCTTGGGCGGTTTCGGGCATTTAGATAATTTTTCCGTAACGACTAAGAAAGCCGTCCTGGGATATTTGGATAGATTTGAGGATGAGAAGGACTTCAAAAGAAACGCATTGATTTGTTCTGGTGGTGGAAAGATTTCACAAGTGAGAAGGAGATGCAGCTATATTTATAAAAATGTAAGTTTGATGCTGAAAAACTTATGCAGAACCTTACGGCGTCACTAAAGATTCAATGTGACTTCTAATACCGTATTTTCAATATATTTCGATGCTGAATGTGTTATATGTTTTTTTCCGTGTAACTTTTTACAGTAATTTAGTTTGAAAGCTTTTATTATTACTATAAATATTAAATTCCACAGTGTTATGATTTTAATATATAGTGGAAGCCGAACAGACATATAAGAGACAACTCTTAACTAAGCAGTCTGATATGCTTTTCTTTAAAATATTGTGAAGTTTCATTTAGCGAATCGCTTCAGAGAGCTATACTGGATTATGCCAGAACTATATTGATCTATAGCATTATTTACTATATGAAACATTAGGGGTTCCAACTTTCTAACAAGAGAAAATGAAAATATTACCTCAATTTATTCTGTGAAGAATCTTTAATTCACTAGAGAGTACAACATAGTCGCAGGCATGCAAAGCAATTAAGGATTGAGGTTATGCAGCCATTAGTCTGGTTATGCAGAGTATATATAGAAAGCTTTTAAGTAATTAATTCTATTCCAAATAAGCTTCAAAAGTTTCAGTTATTAAGACTTTTAAACCATTATTTGCGAAATGGGAATCGATTCATTTCTTAAATTTGATTCCCTCTTTACACTGGTGTCTAAAAATAATGTACACTTTTGAAGATGTTACAAAATTGGAGTTAATATGGATACTATGATGTACAATCAATTGTTGAGGATCGTGGGACATACTATTGTTGGAACTCACATTTTACAGTGAAGATTAGGTCACGAGGGCAATTAGGGGGCCACCGGAAAGGGATGAAGTCGAAAATGTTGTTCGACGCATATTGTTTTACAGAAAGCTGATAATGAGATGCAGCTTTCATCAATTGTTAAGTTTGTTGCGCATAATATTTACATGAATTTTCGTAAACACAACACAAATATTCAGGAAGATATGAAAGTTTTCTTGAAAAATCCTAAATTTTTCAGAAAGTGTTTTGCTTATTACATGCATTTTTTTCCACCAAATTCTACGAAAGTTTCAGAATACTTGAAAATATATTAAAAGACACACTGTAATAAAATTAAATTTAAAAATTTGAATATTACAGGAAATATGAGCATTTGTAGTAAATACTTTTTACTGCACATATACAAAACGAAGCACATTTTTTTCATAACGTTAGAGACAGATATATAGTTCAACTTATATAAAAATTCCATTTTAATACCATTATTATTCAGAAAGATAAAGGTATTGCAACTTGGTGAATATCGGTGCATTCTAAGAGAAACTAAACATTGAGGGTTACTGCACAAAATGATATTTTTTAAACTTGAATATTCGAACAGTAATATTGAATTTTATGAAAGTTGAATATCCTAAATACTCATGTATACTTATAAGCTTAATACATAATTTAAATTACAGTTCGGCGATTATTATTCAGAGATTTATGCTTAAAAAATATCTGTCTGTCCAAGAACCCTAATCATTTAGCTTCTGTTAGAGTGTACAGAATTTCATAAAGTTACAATGATGATATCTTTCTGAGTAGTAATGGTATTGATCTGGAAATTTAATAAAAGTTCCCTTATATATCTGGCTCTGAAGTTATGAAAAAAAATTTCACTACGTTTCGCACATGCGCAGTAAAAAATATTTACTAGATATGCCCATATTTTCCATAATATTCAAATTTTTTAATTCTAATTTTAATACAATGCTTCTTTTACATAATTTCAAGCATTCTGGAAGTTTCATACGATTTCATGGAAAACTCTGTTAGATGTGGATAACTGTTATCAGCAAAAGACATGCGGAAAAATCTATGATTTTTTAAGAAAGCCTTTATATCTTACTAAATATTTGTGCTGCGTTTATGAAATATTATTCACATCAAACATAACCATTAATGATAGTTACATCTCCTTATCATCTTTCTATGGAACAGGATGGGTCACAATCCATTTTCGCTTTCATATCTTTCTGGTGCCCCCCCCCCACACACACCCTTATTGACCTCGTGCCGAATCCGAAGATAGTATGTCCCACGACTCTCAGCAATTGATTGCTAACCATAATATCCGTATTAACTCCAATTTTGTAGCAACTTCAAAATTGTGCATTATTTTTGGACACCAGTGTATATTACTAAAATTAGTTTTTTCTCTTCATTTAACATCTAATGCTAAACATTTATAAATTTTAATTTTATCAAACTCAGTTTAAATCATCTACTTCAATAAAAAAATAATAAATTAAATATAAAAGACATTCCATTTTTTGATTGTACAACTTACAAAAAATTTGCAAACACAGATATTACATAAACTGCATCATAACAAGAACTTGGAATCGTAATCAAAAAGGGTCATTCAATTGACTTACAAGTGAAGTTTCATTCAAAATTAAAGCATGCAAAACCAAGCATATAAAATAAATGGTTCCATTTTTTCAGAAATTGATTGTAAGTTCGCAGTAACAAATCTTTTAAAAGATTATAGTTAATGTCAGTTGAAAGGAAAGCAGAACCTTATAAACATAAAGCGAATCCAACTACTTCTTTTCTTTATGCGGAATAATGAGGTTTTCTGATTGAAAATCAATACTTGACACACTAAAACACATATTAGTCTGCTTTCTAGAAGTGGACATATAGTCTGTAAGATATTCTCTCAGCTGAATCTTCTGAACTATGCATCTAAAATTACAGTTTCCTGTCTAAAACTCTTACTCTAAAAACTTTTATTAAACCTCATACGACATCCATTAAATCATTTTTCAGACTTGACGACAATATATATAACTTTCTTCAATGATTTCTAAGAATTTAAAATTGCAGGTGTTAATATATATAATCTGCATCTATGCTGTTGACTCTCCTTCTTTTTACTAACTTCAGATTTTCAGTTTCAGTAGCATCACTGATATCTAACATGCCCCCTCCTTAACGAAGAAAGATACTTTTAATTATTTACTTGATAAAGGAAAAATTAGATTCTTCAGATTCAAGAGCAGTCGGATTATTGAATATTGTCTAAATGTATTCTGAAGCTAAAATATTTAAAATTCTCATTTCAGTCTAAATGTTTCGTACAAACTGAATTATATTTATTTTTCTATTTATTTCGAATTTTTTATATCATTTAAACCTGTAAATGAAAATAAATATTTAAAAAAAATTTGGCATCAACAAAAATACAATAAAACATGGATGTTATCCAGTTTAAGAGTTGTAACAAAAATGATTGTTTCGTTCTCTACCCGAATATGAAATCTTTAAATGCCCATTTATATTGCCATACATTTTTTATCTAATCCATATAAAGTTTAAGCACGTTTGTTTTCAGTTTTGATATTCTTAAATTAATTCGAATATGAAAAAATCATTTCAGTGCTAATAATAATAAGTTTGCCTACTAATTTACAGTCAATGCATTTATTCTGAATCTTGATTGGCAGTTACGATTATGATTCAAGAAATTATGGAAATTACATTAAATTAATTAATTATTATTTGAAGAAGATTGATATTCAAATATAAAAACAAAAGACATTCTACGTATGTGCTATTCAAAGAAATAAGCTTTTTCATTTCAAGAATTCTGTTACAAAAAATTAGAGTTATGTTTAGAAGAAAAATCAGCTAAAATTCCATAAACTTAAAATAAAAATGCTGTGGGCAAAACAATACCTAAATTATCTTTCATTCAGGATTTTTTTTTATTAAAACGAGAGCTAAGAAGATTTTATTTTTTAGTAAGCTTTTCGACATTACATTTTCTTAAAGAAAAATGTTCATGATAAAAATTGAAATAAATTGATACGCACATACACAATGATAATATTGTAAACAAACCTGCTTTAGAATCGTCGTAAATCATGATTTGCAATAAGCTCTATGCAAGAAATATTTCACAAACGTAAGAATATATAAAATTATTTAATATGAATTTATTTCTGTAAAGATTGGCTCATATCTAGATATTATGCAGTAATGTCCTGAATTTCTATTTCCATGCCTACCATAACCATATTTTAAATGGTACGAAATACTCATGTAAAAAGTTATCTACATTTCCTCACAGGGAAACAAAATTTCAGAAAAAAACTAATCATCTTAACGCCACAGAAATGCTACAAGGAAAAGGCTAATTTTCTAAGAATTTCCCATTAAAGTATAATTGTTAATGCCGATGACGAGTCTGAAATGTTTACTGCAGGATGCTTACCGGCTTGGATCAGGAAATTCCAAAGAACAGATAAAGTTTTCAATTCAAGGAGATTTTGTTGAGATTCAAGTAGTCGCATTTTCACTTCTTTCTGACGTGAGTTATCTAGTTTCTTCGTAAAGATTAAACTTCTTTCCTTTCCCTGAAAGCGAATTTTCGCTTTACTGGTGGGATGCAGTCATATTAAACCATAGGAAAAAATATACGTTTAAGAGATAATAAGGAATATTTCCTCTGGGTTTGATGGTGCTGCTAACCAAAATTTATGAAGCGGAAATTTTCCTGTCTAAAATAAAGTTGGTTTTTGTAAGAAAACAATTTTAAGGGAAATAACTCATATTTCGTTGTCAAAAAGAGTAAATAAGGTTTATCTTACTAGAATATTAGACAGTTTGTTGCGATTGTGTATTTTTTCAAATATCTAAGATAGCGAAGTGGCCAATTATCATTATCGAATGCATTCAAAATCCGTGATAAAATTTTTACAGTTATTGAATCGTATTTTTTGACATCTAATAGAATGCATATATGTTCCCGTTACCGTATAAATCAGTTACGTCATTGAATAACTAAGTAATTCATTAAATGACTATAGTTATTCCATGAAATAACGGATTGAAAATAATTGGATAATTCATGAAAAACCTAGTTATTTTACGAAATAACAGATTCCACGATTTAACTGCAACATGTACAGGGTGTCCCAAAAAAGTGGAACAAGCGTTTATTTTCTTAAATATTCATTTTAGACATATACTTCCAATTGAAAAGTTTCATCAGTAAGAATTTGTGTGAAAACACTTTGGCTTCTGTGGAAGTTGAAAATAAAAAGTTAAGAAAATTTAATTTGTATACGTGCCCCATAGAGCGAAAGTGTCAATGAGAGAAATGTTCCTAACTGGAAAAAAATAATATTGTTTGCCCGGCCGAGCTGGCCGCGATTGATTTTGCGGTCTGCTGGGCTTAGGAAAACGGGTTTCGGATCAATATCCATACTGGCAGTCAATCTTCCATTTATGTTCTGTGGAACACCAGGTCGAGGTCTGCGACTGTAAACAAAGTTAAGAAAATTTTTTATTTGGCTGAGGGGTCGGTGAGGCTCACCTGTGTCAAAGCACATGCCCTCGATCCAGGGATTGAACTTGCTGCTCATCATGTGAAATTGACAACTGCTGAAGGCGAGATACTGGAAATCCCATCCCCATATTCCGGTTTAATGATTAAAATTTAAAAGAACTTCATGATTGATTGGCACGAGACCTTGGGCGGCTATGAATCTAGATCAGGTATGAAAACCAGGTATTTTGTGCCTAAGGTGAATGGAAAATGTTGTTTAGTTTTTAACAAGTACCTGATTTCCTTCTTGTCGGGACACGGACCATTTCCCTATTATCTAAATAGGTTTAAAAAACTAAATGCCTCATTATGCCCTTGTGGTTCCATTGGAGATATTGACCACTATGTGTTCAGGTGCCAATACACCAAAGATTTCCATCTGAAATAACCAATAGCGGCCCATCGGCATGCGTGGTTTAAACATTTGCAAGGAAACAGGGAGTGCCATTGGGAATTGAGAAAAAATTGTGAAATCAGCTGATATTTGTGCGACCAGTTGGTCCGAGACTGAACCATTGGGCTTTTATTTTCTTAGCTAGGTCAAGCCTTTACCTTTAGCTTATTTTATGTTGTCTTCTTCTCCGGCCAGACCGGCGTGCTTTTATTGGCCTGCGGAGCAACCAATTACAATTTTTATTTTGTGCAAGTTGATTATTTAACATTTTTTTTGTTCGTTTCAGTTGTAGAAAAATTTTCTGTGGGTATTTTAATAGAATTTTTCTTTTTTTTAGCTGAAAAAAAGGGGAAATATTTTTACTATTTTTTTTCTTGGAAATTTTGCTTAGAGAGATTTGTTCATAGAAAATGTGAGTTGAGTCCACACTGGTTCCCTCTGCCGAAAAAATGGAATTAAAAAGGGTGCCAAATTGGGCTTGTGATCTCCTGCATCATAAGGCCCGGGTCCTCATACCTAAGTAATTATTATTATTAAATGTTCTTTCCTTACCTTGTAATAGTTATGGACGTTTTCCAAGTTTAGTGTTTGTGTTTTAATAAAAATTATTTTTTAACTTGAATTTTTTTCTGAATTCATGAAAACTTCTTTTGTGTATGTTTTTGGGGACATTTTGTATCGGAGTGGGCTGTGTCGTTTTTCGTTTTGGTGGGGTTGTTAAAAAACTACCCTTTTGTGTGTTTCTTTGTGTGGGCGTAATTTGTTCGGTTTTTTTTTAAGTTTTTCTATGTGAATTTTATAGTGCAATTGAATAGAAAAAAATGCTTTTATAAATTTCCCGCCGAAAATTGTATTTTTTATTTTTCTCCAGCCACAGAGTATTGCGATTTTTTTCTTTATTTTGGCTAGGTTTACATTGTTAATTGATATTTTGTAATAATGTAATTGCCCATAATTGCTCTGTATTTAAATTCTACCCCTGTTTTGGGGTGTAGTATGTGCAGTAGTTTAGTGTTTTGTTATGTAAGTTATTTTAAAATATGGGCTAAATTTTTTTATATATTTTACATTTCCTAAATCCCTGGAGCCTGGGGGATGTTCCCTTTCGTGTAGTCTCTCTCTCATCTTTTTTTACTTTTTAATTATTATTATTTCCCACCTTCCCGCTAAGGGCCTCATACCATTTCGGGTAGGCCGGATCGGTGAGGGTTCCTTTCCTTTCCTTTCCTCTTACACTCATCTATTCATAAACTATGTTTCACAATTCTGTCTGCAAAACTTACAGAGGTATTTGAATTTTTATATTTCAAGTGGCTGCTCACAAATTTATATGGAGATGTTTATTGCAGAAATGTAAATTTATTGAACACAGCGAAATGCAAATATTTATCAAGTAGTATATCAGGCAATCATCACTGATTGAAAATAAATTGCCAATGACATATATTGTTACTCAGTTTCATTTGCAGATAGTGGCAAGTATCGGCTTCATAAAGAATGAAGGACAAGTTGAGAAAATTAAATTTAAGGTATAACAGAAAAAGAGCCTTATACTGAACCAAAATACTGAATTATTTGGTCTTCGCGTTGTGCGTATTATTAAGCTTCACCAAAAAGCAGTGGCGACTCGTCCTTTAGGTCTGAAGAGTTGCAGAACTCACTAAAATTATTTTAAAAATTCGTATTTTGTGTTTTTATTCCTATATGCTTACTTCTCTACTCTGAGAATTTGATTATTAACGAAATAAGATAAAAGCGAGAAAATAAGACAGAAATGAATGAAAAACTAAGACAGAATTAAGCTGAAGATCAAATACATTTGGGAAGCACTAAAATTCGCTCTTTGCGTCCAACTAAGTGACATAATGGACGAAGGCGTTAGCTATTTTTTCTGTCTTAGAACCTAACCGGAACTGGATTTTCGGATGCTCCTGTTTAGCGCTGAGAACCAGATAATATTCCTATTTTTCCCCTTTTCAATACCACCCAAGGTTCGCCTTCGCGTTATTCATTTTTTTTTCATTGGCTGATATTAGGTTTCAGATTCACTTTCATGTTGCCTCAACGGAAACTTGGCTTGTTCCTACATATTCGATTTCTCTTATTAAAACGGAACTCACCGAAAAAAAGTACTGTAATTATCTAAAATTCAATTCAGATAATTACAACTAAATGTTTGAAGTATGTGAAGGTAAAGCTCTTTGTGAAAAATTGTATCTCAGTTGTATTCTTGTAATATTTTTATAGCACTGCTTGTTTCTGGGAAGATGAGACTCACTGCTGATAAGTGGTGTAGTGTATTCAGGATGAATTATCAGACTTTTTATAAAAAAAACACTTTTATTTTAACATAATTTTTCACCATAATACCGTTCATTCGTTGGACTATCAACATCAGTTGTTACATTTTGGTTTCTCTCTCTAACAACTCATTTTAAATCTTATAATATCTAACATCTTTTTCGTGCGTTGCTAGGCAACGCTCGTAAGACAAATATTGTATTGCCACACTACATTTTAAAGAGAAAACTTTAGAAATAACAAAATATTTCGTAACGAATATCACAACCGTCATGAATTTTTTTGAAGATTCACAAGATGAACTATTTTTGTAAATACATCAATTAATGTATAATTTGACTTGTTTAAAGATTTAACAAGTTTGAAAGTTAACAAATACATTGTTGTTTCCTGATTCCGCTCTTTAAATATTTTTTTAAACATGTATATTATCCCTAAAATATAAGTCGAAAGTCTGGCTCAAACAGCAGTGAGAGGTATGGAAAAGTGGTCTAAGTCAACAAATTTGTCTTCTTTTATATCTGTAAGTTTTGCTGATAGAAGCGTGCAACTTAGTATGTAAATAGATGAATGCAAAAAATACATTTTACTAATTGACAGTTTTGCTCTATGGAGGCCTTATAAAAATTTAATTTTTATAAATTTCGTTATCAATCCCATTGGATATGAAAGTATATTCATACAAATTCTTACTTTATTTGATGAATCTTTATAATTGGAAGTATATGTCTAAAATCAATATTTAAGGAAATCAATGCTTGTTCCAACTTTTTGTGACATCCTGTATAATAGCTGCGCTTTAATTGAACACGACGAAATTTTTTTTAAGAATAAACTTAACTTACAGAAAATATGTGTCTGTTGAAGATTTATTGAATAAAAATAAATTCTAAACATAATTAATATATCTTGTCTTAATGCGATGAAATTCTTAAAATTTTCGATTTAATTATCCATTTAACTTTCAACCAATATGAATGAAATGATTTAATTCTAATTTAATATTTCAATAAATGGCAGAATTTAGGCTTTATGCACAAGTAAAAAAATCAATACAGGCATGCATTTGATAACAGCCATTTGATTGACAATAGAGAGTCTAAAATACAAAATCCACATCTATCTAATGAATATTTATTGCATATCCATTAAACGAAACTGCTTTTGCTTCAGTGTTTTAATATTATAAGCCAATTCCAAATCCAATAAATTAATATTTCATTTTAGGTCGTTATGATTCACTTTTTGAATTTTTGCTGATATTTTAAAAAGTGAGTGTTTATGGAAGATTTATTAAACCATCTCACGATGTTTTGGAATGCAGTGTGCTTTTAAATGTTCCTAAAATGATATCCGTTTTGGTATAAAATAGTGCATGCCATTTAAAACTTAATGTTGCATAAAAATCTGAATTTTAAAGTTATAGCAATTAAACACGTTCATAATGATCAATATATAATTCAAATACTTAAGTATTGGATTTTATTCATTAATTTAAGTGTTCTCATACTTCTAATAAGTAAAGTTTTTAATTTACAAAAGGACTAGACTCAGGAAATTAAGGAGCCTTTGTATTTATATTCCGTTTATAAACCAAATTTTCTGAACAGTTCTAGGATATTTTAAATATATTTATCTTTAAAAAAAAGGAAAAACAGGGATGCGTACGGAAAATGAGCTGTTTTAATAGCGCCTGGATCCTTTAATTTCCTTCCAAGATTGTAATGGACTAACACGTTTATTAAGGAGATATCCAGATCAGAGTGAGTTCAGGAAAAAGCAGTCCAAATCTACCATGTTCCAAAAGAATCAAAAGGTTTACACACTAGATTTAAAAATATTACAAAAATCCGAATTTGCGTATTGTGACTTTTGTCTTAATAACTTAGACGCTTAAAAAATAAACCAAATAATTTAATAAGCAACATCTTAAGAGTGTTGTTGAAAGAACTGCTATAAGAGAACTTTGTACAGTGTACAATTTTCACATTTTATACAGCGCTTTCGATAACGGAATATGTATATCTCCAAAAAAATCGCCTCTTTTAATTTTGGAAAAGCATTTTTATTAAACCTGGTGAGTAAAGAGCTGAGAAAAAATTCGATGATTTGTAATTTTTTTTTAAAATTCTTATCGTGTCCTGTGACTCAAAGAAATTTGGTGAAAGCATCGATTTTTCATTTCCAGAAGCTGTATCCTTTCCAGAAATATTGAAGCAAAATATTGGCTTTAAGCTTGATTAAACTATAGCATTAAAAAATGTAGTTCTCTTTTAAAGATTTCTGGAAAAAAAAGTGAAAGATTCCTTTTACTTTTAATGCGAAGTAACCTTTTATAGCGAGGTTGGGGTTAAAAACCTCTTTCCCGTTTAAAAAATGCAAAATACTGCTAAGAGTATTGAGACTGAAGAAGCCGAAAAGAAAATTAAAAAAAAAAAACTTCACTCTCTGTTAGCTTTTAAGAGATGAGGCAAACAAACACTTCTCAGAAGATTCTTCGAATGTTTTCTTTTTCTTTATTCATTGCATAAAAATATTTCAAGAACATAATATTCAAACTCTTTACATATTTTGTGATATTTTTTTGTTATCAAACATAGTTTTTTCCCAGCTGTGAGGATTAAAAAAGTAAACAATACTTTTGAGATATTCTTCAAGAATTTGTAAGAATTCGAACTAATTTCATTTTCCCTTGAAAGGCCATTTTTTTTTTTTTTACTTTTGGCTGAATAAGAAAAAAAGGAATTTTGGAATAAAAACAATAGTTTGTTTATTAATTCATCTGTTTTTCACAGAATTCCAATGTTATCTAAATTCTAAGTATTCTTACTTTCTGTTAAGCTATAATAAATTATAAAATATAAACATCTGCTCCTTCTTTCCCTGGATACCATTCAAGTATAATATTCAATATAATATTTTTTCAGTTAAGTTATAATAATTCAAGAAATAACCATATAAAAATTGTAAATGAAAGCAGTATTTTCATCATTAAAATCGCCATTTCATCCTTCAAAGTCAATAAATTTCCGTATTTAATTGCAATTAAAAACTAGATTTGAAAAACAGCTATTCTATAAAATTAGAGTTAGAAAATGCAGGATAATATCAGAAGGAATCATCGAGCTTCTCAAATAATATAAATTCAAAAATTTAAATTGCACACTTGAATGGTAGTCATAGAAAGTTACACTCGTTAGCCACCATATTACGCACAAACTCACTTGCACGTTAATCCTTAAAAGGAAAGAAGAGGTTTTATCCCTGTCGATTTTATCAAAATGACGAATGTCGTGCACAGAAAGTCTTTTGTGTTTTAGAGCCTGCGAACATCTTCATCGCGTGTTTCAGTGTAAGGAACAAAAAAAAAATTTGGAAGAAGGTGGCTAGGCCATTAGAGAATTATTGCCTGCCTCAATTAAAATACACTGGAAGAAAAAGGCCTGGAAGATTATGTGTTGCACAGGATATAGTGGATAGTAGTAGAGACTGCTTCGCATTAATCAAGATATCGCAGTAGTTGTGAGCTTAATATTCTACAGCCATCAGTAAATTGGAAGTGGTTACATCACCGATTACATATGATACCCTAACGGATACAACTACTACAACAAATGAAGCCCCACTGCAGTTTAGTTGAGTTTACTTTAGTTATATTAACGTCCTGTTTTGAAGCAACACAAGGGCTGTTTTGGACTGACATCTTAATTTTGAACCTCTGAAAGATGAAGAGGACGACACCTGAGTTGACACTCCTCTCCAAACTTCCGCACCACACCAACGGGAGTACGTTTGCCCAATACACGACATTCAACAGGCCCAATACACGACGGATCTTCTGTGGAATCGAGTTTCGCACCTGGAACCCTCCTGCTCCGAAGCCAATACTATCACTTAGTGGCCACTGCGGCCATGAATCCCCATTCAATGTTCTGTGTCACTGGAGAGAATTGGATTACCGTATAGATGTGTGGCGCATAACAAAAGCAGGACATAACTTTTTGAAAAATATGCAAATGTTTCCATTTTCTGTAACGATATGTTAATTTTCGAGGCTGTAATTAATTTTGAAATATAATGAGTTTAAGCCAGATGGTTATTCTGTTTTTAACATCTGAGTTTCTATGTGGACATGTAAACAAAACACTCCTTTTTGCACAATTTTTATTTAGTACTTGCGAATTATTACGCAGGAATTTATTGTCATATTCTTATTATATAAAATACGGTATGCAGGGAATTCGTTGAAATTAAATCTAGTTCAATTGATTAATTTCTTGGATGTATTCTTAAAATTTTTTCTCTTCATTATTGGTTTTGCATTATTTATTTCTACGGTTTTCAGATAAAGCACGAAATTTAATTTAAAAAATAAAGTAAAATTTTAATGTCCGTACCCAACTCTATAGAATTCGGCTTATGCAAATCGTAATACAGTACGTTAATAAATTATAAGACTAGTTTAATTTTTTGAAATTATGATATAAATATAGATTCTAATAATAATTTAAACACTTGAAATATGATATTACAACATATTTATTATAATTAATTTTCATTAATTTTGAATAATCCAATAAATGATTAAGTTAAAAAAAACATTAAAAATAAATGAAAAATATGCTATTAAAATTATAAGACCACTTTTCTAAAAACAAAAAGCATGGAAATTAATATAATATTGGACATCGAGTTTTCCTAACAACATCAAATACTCGGATTTTCTTTGAAATTACCAGGTGGTTAATTTCAATTCCAGAAATATTGCGTCATTATTTTACAATGGCTACTTCTAGTTCATTGGCAGATAAAAACTATTTATTATTAGCATAAACTTTGCTACATATTATGCCCCAAAGGATTTCCATGGAGTTTAAGTCTGTACTTCGACATGGCCATGGCAAAATATTAACTTTCTTTCTTTTTTAAACCATTACTCAGTGGAATTAGATGTATAACAAGAAGCATTATCCTGCTGAAATATCTAATTAGCACCACCTAATGAAGGCCGAAACGGTATCAGATGAATATAAAGCATAGCTCGATATTCTGATGAGTCCAGATGTCCTGAAATTCGCTGTATTTGTAAATTTCACAAGCCGAAAGACATTTTTAGTTGATAGACGAAAAATTTGTCGTTCTTTCCGTGCTGTAAAACTTCGACATATGACTTAAGGCTATTCTCTACTCTTTCTGCTCTCCTTTGTCGACTGGAGCATTCTTTCAGTTCATCCTCAAATCATGCTAATAGTGTTTGTAGTCACCGGTACCTTCAAGGTTAAATTTCTCTCATCAGAAAATATAATTTGTTTCCAGTCGCCATTCCATGACATGGTATTTTAGACTATTACAGTCTTTCTTCTCGATGATATTTCAATAATAGTAGTGCTTTTTTCATTTTCTTAAATTTTTTATTGGTATTTGATTTAAGACACTTCCAAAATGTGACACATGAAGATTTTTGCTAAAACTCTTCGAAATTTCACAAGCCGAAAGACATATTTGGTTGATAGTCGAAACATTTGTCGTCCGTTTCGTGCTGTCAAAATCCTTTTCTCCAGATTATTTTATTTTCTTTTAATCAACTTTTCTAATTATGACATTATAAATGGCAGATTTAGAACGTTACATTAACCTGAATATTTCTCTTTCAGATTTACCAGCACACTTATAAAATAAAATTTTACTCACAGCGCATTCAACTAACTTTTTACACCACAGCATATCCATATAAATTGTTCAAAACGTAATCAAAACTTTCATCTTTGCGTCTCTGGTAATGGCTTCAAGAAATACCGACGCGTAAGTTTTACAAAGATCCAGATGTGATGATGATCCAGATGATATGTTAATTTTCTCAAGTGATCGAATAATTTCTTAACAGAAACCTCTTTTAATTTTTAGAAAAATTAAATATTTTTAATAACATTTAAATTAATTTTTAAAGTTGGAATAGTACAGAATTTTTTTTCAGTATCAGTTTTAAATACCAGCACTACACATTTGCATACTATGTCTTCTCCTTAAGAAATGTCGAAACCCGATTCCTCTGAAGATCCGCCGTGTATGGGGCCTGTTGCACGCTAAATCATACGTAGTGGCCAAACGTCCTCCCGTTGGTGTGGCGCGGAAGTTTGGAGAGGGGGTGCCAGCTCAGGTGTCGTCCTCGTCATCTGACCGCGGTTCAAAATTACGAGGTCCGTCCCTAAATAGCCCTCGTGTTGCTTCAAAACGGGACGTTAATATAACCTAACCTAACCTAACCTTAAGAAATGCACCAATTCGTTAGAGTTAATTTCTATAACTAAAAAATCGACAGTTAGCTTCTAAGTCTAAACAAGTTTCTTGTTACGCAACATACCCACCGAAAATAAACCCTTTCTATCGAAACTATTAAATGCACTTCATATCTTCCTCTATGATATATTATAGAATATTTTTATCGACCGAAACCTCACCATACTTTTCAACCAGGTTTACATTAAATTTCCTAAAAACCTTTACTCTAGGATGGAGTTGAAATTTAGTGAATGGAACGCAACCTCAACCAAATTCTTCTTAGATTATTAAAAAATATACGAATAGCAATAAGAATTTCTCTCACTGAACTACAAAATAAAAGGTATATCAGCCATATCTCGGGGTACGCCTCAGGGGATCATCTTCTTTAGATGAGTACATGTGTCACAATTCTGAAGTTCCCAAGGATCTTCTCCATTTACTATCTGTATTAAATATTGGTATCGTGGACCCAAGTTGCCCTAACGATCTCTGAATTCTTACTTTTTTCTTCAATTCCTCTGATTCTATACACATACATTTTAATTTCTTGTTGTTCATACGTATTTCAACTAAGTATACATTTATTTGTTTTTAATCAGATTTCTTTCTTGGTATATTTGTGAAGTTAGAATGATTGAGATTCTTTTTATTATAATAATAACGAAATGTCAATGTATCCAACATTGGCAAACTACCAGGCATGAGGCAAACACCACACAGTTTGTCATCCTCGTCAGGGAGAGGAACCTGACACAAGGTATGGATCTCCTTTTGAACCAGTATTTAGGTTCATATCATCTTTTTTGATAGGCCCATCGAATCATTTCATCAGTTTAGAGGATTGAGGCCCTTTGAGGTCACGTGTCTCATCTTCCCATCGCTGTGTGTGTGCATTTGTCAAGATACTTTAAAGTATCGTCATTTATAATATCTACCTTGGGTTGTGGTATTTACTTTTCTTGTTCCTCGAAAGATAGGCAAGCGACCCTCCTTCAGAAGCTAATTCAGCCTTTCTCAGGTCTAGCTTCTTATGAACAGCTGTATACCCTTCCCCCTCCCCCGTGTTATTCGAGAGTGACCAAGCTTCTGAAGAGTAGTAGTTCATTGTGATCTACGGTGTAGCAAATAGGCTAGTAACTAGTAATTTCAATGTTTAGGCTTCTACGAGTCAGGTGGAAGTTTCATTCTTTGATGCTTGGCGTTAATGATTGACAGCTTTCCTGGAAGTAGATATTAGTGCAAAAATTCCGGTTAGAGCCATGAAAAGAGCAAAGACTGGGGTGCCTTAACCTGGTTAGATTCCCTGAAGGGCAGTGACGTCAATATCCATTTTTTTACATTGTATGCATTTCTTTGAAAATCTTGTCTTGTATCGAAACTAACAGTAATATTCTCAGTATGCACACTCGTTTCTTAATAATAACACCAACTGACAAAGAAAGGATGACGTCATTATTCTTCTCCATTGCCTCGATATTTGATAATATCTCACCTACTACCAGTAGAAAACTGCTAATTCCATATCTTGTACGAGTCTCAAAGCTCCAAATCCAAACTATGGTCAGGAAATGTCAAAAGATAATACTTTGATCTGTTCATTTTTATTCGCAGACTTCATCATGCTCTAATCAGGATTACTCCCAACGAAACAACTTAGACTTGATGTTAGATTCCGAATTTCTTTCCTTACATTCATTTTAATCGCGTGATATTTTGAAAATTCCGATTAAACCAACACTTTTTCATTTTTTCTCCAACATTTTTTATCCTTTTAAGTATTATTTTATTTTCATCTTAATTTCTGTATGGATTTTATTAACTGCTTCTAAATTTTACCGTGTATCGTGTATTTGGAGCAGCAAGGCCAAATCTGGTCCTACCAGCATATGCATTCAACCTAGTAACCAGATGGCGATGTGTAATAAAATTATGTAATGCTAAAAGTATTTGCATTTAAAATAAAACAAAAATATGTGGAATTTGAATACATAAAATACAGTAACTAAAACATTTTATAATTGCATAATGTTTTAAGTAATGAAGAATATAAAAAAATATAAATTTCAGAAAACAGTTTTCGCTCGTATTAAATTAAGCATCCACCAAGAATTCGATGAGAAAAATATTATTAAATAAGTTGGAATAATAAAATATTTCATTTTCTATGCTGAAAGAATTAATCAAACTCTAAAACAATTCCTAATTTGGGAATCATTAAGCCTTATTAAATAGCAGAACATTCCCTAATTAACTTCCATTCTTTACAGATATTCTTTCAAAAAAAAGACACATATTCAAATTAATTAGTTGGATAAATTTTGCAATCACTTAATATGTGTTGTAGAGTTCGACAAAACAAAATCTTCCATTAATTTTAATTTAAGCAAAGTATTTTCATTAGCAAAGTATTTCATCAAGAAATAAAAGTTGTCTGATTGCCGATAAAAAAATATTAAAGATATTTGAAAGTCTGCTTTCTATGTCCTTATTTTCCATCCTTATTTAAATTTTAATCGCTTATGTTAATTAAAATTCTTCGAAGCTCAAACCTTTCTAAAATAAAGACAATAATGCATACAAGACATGATTCTGTCCTTTTTACACGAATTTCGAACGAAAATTTTAGCAGTGGAAAAATATTTATAAAATATAAAATAAGAATATTATTTCTAAAGATTATTATTCTCTCCCATAAAGTGTTAAGAAAGAAAGTTTAATATCGATTCGATATATTATGATTTTTGTTAGAAACTCATATTTAAAGCAGTAAGTATTTCGTTTATAATTGTTTCAAACTGTATTTGCGTTAGACAAAACTTTCAATCAACTGAGGAATATTATATTATTAGATATGAAATGTAAATATTTTGAGAGTGAGTTTTTTTGTTAATTCGCATGTATTGTCTAATTGTTACTAATTGGTATTGTCTAATGGTAATTCAGTGTATTGTAATTGTTCATATGTAAATAATTATGAGTTAAGGTGTGTTCAAGGAATACAACCAGCATCTTTTTCCTGCTGTTGAGTTAATTCAGATAATTACTAAATATTCTCTTCTTGTTTTTCTTTAGAATTTCTTGTTGTATCCTCTTTTTACTTTTTCTTTTAACTATCTTATTGCGAAAAATATTTAGCATTTTCCATATTACCCAAGTTTCGGATTGTATTAGGAATTATTTTTGTATTGATGAATTTAAGTTGTGCAAGGATTTACATAGACATAACTTGTCCCTTTTTTTCTTCTTGTTGTATAATTTTTTAATTAATGCATATTGTTTAAGTTTTCCTAATTATATTACTGTCTATTCTTTCATTGTTCTTATTAATGTGTTTTCTTCATTATTTATGTTTATTCTTGAAACAATGTATCTTTACGTACCTGCCTTTGTAGCATCATTTTGCATCTTTCATTTTTTTTCTAATATCCTGTATTTTTAATTATTTTGTTTTATCCTTTATTGTGTGAAATTGTGAATAAGTGGCTGGACTTTGGTTGCGTAATCGGGTGGCGGCTTTAGTGAATGGAAATGGTTAAGATAGTTAACTTGTTTCGGGTTATTGGGGCTTCATCTTCTGGTGCGGGACTGTGGTGCCTCATATAGATAGCATCCGTCTACGATTGCCCATTCAAACCGGTGAGGGACCGCAATGGCTTTATGTGCGGAGGCAAGCCGTAGTGTTAGTTAGTTTGTATGTTCAAGCTTAAGGAGGATCGGAACTCCAATCTTCCATTTGTAAATAAATAAGTGTTTATAATATCGCATTTGAAGTTCCTGGTTCTTCTTGAACGAATTAGATATATCTTTCGGTTACAAAAAATGTATGGAAAAGAATATTACATTTGCATAATGGACGGGAAATTTGCACTTTCCCATAGTGAATGGAGAGTAAAGAAATAATGTAACAATCATATATTACAGACATGCATTTTCATATTGGAGCATATTTGCAAATCAAAGATTAGACATGTGGCTCTATATTATTTCCAGCTATTTAGAGCAGCATTTCATTATTATATTTCACATATGAATAGCAGATTTAGTTCTAATAAGTAAAATATGAGAAATGATTACGTTTTTCTAAATTTGAAAGCATTTGAAATCTTTTACCGAGCTATTTAATTACTTTTTTATTAGAATTCAGTAAACGTTAGGCATTCTTGCAAAACTTGCTGTGACAGTAGAATGCTTCTTTTGATTTTTGTTACCCCATCTTATTAAAAAAATTGAGTAGCAAATTTTCTGATTCTATTCTTGCTGCGGCAAATGTTTAGAAGATCCATTCAGGCATTCCCTTGACGACTGCGTGGAACTTAATATTTCCGATGAAAAATAAGCACCTGAAACAAATCCATCCATTGCCTTACAAACAAAAAATACAGCCTAAAAGTACAATAAGAGGCAGCGAAAGAAAAATATCGAGATGAATCTTTTTACGAAATCCTATTGTTATAGGCGCCTTTGGGGAAATATTCTTCAATGTCTTTTCTCTACGGATTTTGTTGAGATTCATATTATTGGACTCCCTTTGGTATTCGAGCTTATAAAAAGAGGAATTTAGTAAAGCAAGGAGGGACAGAATACCAATGTATTTTAAAGGAGTATTCATTCAACCTTTATTTCATAAATTGAATATTTGAAACTTTTAATCACATAATAATAAACATTTGCTTCACATAAATGTTACTGGTTTTCCACTGCATAAATTCGCTTTAACATTTTTTGGATATATAATTAATTGAACTTCGGATTCATGGCGCTGTGCAACAAAATCGAAGAAGCGGGTGCTGCCAATATGAAAATGATTAATTCATACTGAATTAAATGTGCTGGACAAGAATATAACCATAGAAAAATTAAATTGGACACAATTTTTGTAATATTTAGCTACAGGTGCCCTTTAATTCTTCTATAGAAATATATATTGCGTGAGTTGGATTAAATTTCTTTGTAAAAAATAAAATTAGAAACAATAAATGTAACTGGATTTATCCAAAACAACAACTGTAATCATTACAGAATTAAAAATATTTTTTTTCATACGTTTTTACAATTCTATTGAATACAGATATGAGATAATACTTGAGTTTCCATGGAATGGAAAATAATACAGGCCATTTAATTCATTCATAATATATATATATAAAGGCAAAACATAATAGAAAAACAATAAAATAAATAACAAACATTCATATCAAATTCGAAAGGATATGAAAAAAACGAATTGAAAGTATATCCGAGTAAAGATAGAGGACGAGTGTTTTAGGCCTTGGGGCATAACTGATTGCAAGAAAATGTCAAACTTTTATATTTAGCAATTCACAATAACTTCATCCCCTGAAGAAACGTTATTGTGCTTTTATTGCGTTTTCATTTCACATTTTATACTCTTTCATTTTTCGATTTATACTCTCTCTCTCTCTCTCTATATATATATATATCAAATAGTATACAATGGATAAATGGATATAAAAATAGATCACAAATAGTATACAATGGACAAAAATGGTTTGTCAATTATAAGTTCAAAAGTTGACTACCTGATGAAAGCGTTTATCATGTTTATTATTCAATTCACGTTGTTATGCGGGAAGAAATCCAAGTGAGAATCTAGGAAGTGGATTTTTAACACATATTTATGTCAAATATTTGATACAGTACATGATAATTTCATATTGAATGTTTAAAAATTATAACCAATACATGTCAGGCTTAATGTTATAGTGTTAACGCAATTTTAGATAAATTGAAAATACGAGAGTCGTTTTTTTCATCTTCCGGTTGAACCTCAAAACAGACAAACAGGTGGTAGGATATTCTGAAGCGTGGTGGACGAATGTCGTCACGGCGAACTTGTGGCAAACTCGTTTTGCAAGCGAGGGTGGTGATTCTGCATCGTTAGTTTTCCACAGTTTAGCTTCAAGCTTGACGCGTCAAATTTGCCATGACAAGGTACTGTCAAGTAAAAATCAAACTTGCTTCAAACGTACGTGCTACCTGGGGATCATCTAATTCCCAGAACTGAAATTATCCAGCATCACCAACGTACCATTACCGGGGATTAAATTACTTGCTTCATTACAAACGAACAAATTTCACATTTTGTTTCGTTTTATTAAGATTTAAATTTATTTGCAAATAAACGAATTTTGAATGCAATTTGAGTTTAATTGAAATTTCTTGTTATATATTTGTATTTTACTTTTATTTGAGTTTCATTGATATCCCAGGCTTCATGATCATTCTCCCTGAATATATTTCTTTAAATCTAAATTTTACTTAAAAGAGAATAACTTTAAAATGTATTTGGATTCTTTTTTTAAGAAGTTTAAGTTTACTTTCAAACAAATTAATTTTGAATTTTATTTGAATTTCCTTGATATTTCTAGCTTCTAATTATTTTTCCTTGATTTTTTTCTGTTGTAAACGAATGACTTTAAAATTCTATTTTATTTGCTCATAGATGGCGGCACGTAATTGACCGATATTCATGATTTACCAGAAAATAATTTTACGATTTTTTTCGTGGTTTATAGTTTCAAAACACCAACTTTTCTAGATAAGAAAAAAAATTGCTTAAAAGAGAATAACTTTAAAATGTATTTGGATTGTTTTTTTAAAAGAACTCCGATCTCAAAGTTGTCAATAAACAAAAAATGCAAGAAAGTTGGATGTCAAAGCTGTCGATAAATGGCAGCACGAGGGAATCAATCAGTATTACGTTTTTAATTAATATCTTTTTAACTAATTACAATTTCGGAATTTAAATAGTCGAAATAGATTCCTTCCTATTTTCCATCTTTTGGTACTTACGGCTAGTTTCAGGATTCAGTGGTTCGTGAGAAGTTAGGACATACATACATATGTTTGTTTTCATTCGAATTTTAAAAGGATAGATGGTAAAACCTTCAGACAATTCGCCAGCCCCAACCACTTGACGGATTTCTCTAATTTTTGTTTCATATCATTGCGTATGACGTCTATATATGTTATCAATATGCACCCCATTTAAGAACAAAATAGAAAAAACATATGGAGAATGTATATGGCGGAGAAATGGTTTTTCGATTTCTTTAAAAAATGAATTGGAGGTGGGGGACAGGCGACCCTTCATGACATATTTAAACGTCATAACCTTTAAAATGAAAAAATGGCGAAATCCGTCGGGTTGTTGGTTCTGGGGGATTTCTACATCGTTTCCCACAGACAATATACAAAGGAGAAGTGGTTTTTCTTTTTTCGTACGAAAATGGGGGTTGGATGGGGGGAAGGCGACAGTTTATTACATACCTAGACGTCATAACCTTTCAAATAAAAAAAATAAAATGTCGAAATCGGTCAAGTGGTTGTGGCTGACGGACTAGGTGAAGCTTTTTATACCAAATAGATAGGACATTCCTCCCAATGAAAATTTTGCCCACTACGATTATTGGGTCTATTCAATTATAAAAAGTTTCAACCTCAAGAGTATTTACGATAAAAACTAGTATTAATATTAGTCGCACCACTGCTGTTGTTAAACAGCCATAGTTTTGAAACTGAATATTTTAAAATAAGGTAATTAACGCATATTTACCTTCTCTAGCTTATTAATTAGGGGATTAATTGAGCTGAAAATTTAGATTCTTTATAAATTGGAGCGCTGTACCAAAAGTAGGCACTTTCGTTTTAGTAATTAAACTTTTACAAGAACAGAAGCTTCGTGGTCGTGTCTATTAATATTCTGTCAAGTTCTTCAAATACTAAAAGGGTTTAGGCATACTGCTAACTAGAAAACTACTTGCTAGATTGACAACATTAAAAAAAATTGTAATCGGAAAGCGTTAATAATTCCTATCATTTGTTCAAAGAAGGTTTTCAATAATGTGTTTTATTTTGAAAAACAACTTTTTGAAATTTGGAACAATTTCTTCAGAAAAATAAGTCTAGACCACAAACAATATAAATGATAGTATTGAAAATATGCCATAATTTTTTATTTAAAACAATGAACAAAATAAACAATTCATTTTAGCATTTAATGAGTTGGAGTTTAGGGCACAAGAGCATTTTTTGTATCTGTTGTGCCTAAAGTAGATTTTAAAAAAATCTAGTGCAATACTGTGTATTATGTATTGCTGGTCGAGAAAGTGATTAGACCAAACTTTTAAAATCAATCGTGATAATAGGATGCATCTGTACAAGCTGCGATATTATCTGCAGACATTATCAACACTTCAGCTATAAAAATTGAGAGTTTCATTTTTTTTGAAATATCAACTTTTATATAATTATTGCAAACCAATGTCATAAATTAATTTCCCATGACAGTTGTAAGGCAAACATACTAAAACAGATCAGAATAAAGTGTGTTGTCTTGTATTTCTTGACATAAAAAGAGAATAAAATCAATAAAATTGTGGACAAATTTCTTAAAACTTCCTATTAAGAAGAAAAGCAATAGAATGAAAGTTATATCTTAAACAACTACTTCTTATCTAATTTGTCCACAGTTTGAGGATTAAAGCATCGAATCAATATACCTTCATTAATGGACAGAGTTTTCAGCTAGGAGAGAATTCGTAGTGGTACCACTAATAGAATTTTCGTTCTTTGTCAAGAGATAATCTAGTTACAGAAAGAAGAACCAACTTGATTATTTCCTCAGAGAAGAGAATTTTCACTTTTAAAACTGTCATATCCTAACAGGAAATCCTGATGAAAGCCTCCCTATTAAGGAGTAAAAGGAACGCGTTTGTGCTTAAAGCATATTTTGCTTCCCATAGTTAATCAAAGAGAGAGTTTTCTGGTCGAAATAAGACTAAGTTTTCCACAGAAAACGTTCATAACTGAAGGTAACTAAAATCACTTCCATTTAACCTTCACCAGAAGAGTTTTTACCTTTGAATGCGGGTCGGTACAACTGTTGTACCAGACACAAGGGAGAATTTCACTCCCTGCATTTAACGTAGTTCTTCTGGTTTAAGTCCCCGTAGTCCTTTTTACTTTTTCTGTAAATAAATATATATTGAAACTTTTAATGAAACTAAAAAAGATCTTTGCACACATATTCTATATGCATTAAGTTCTAGTACAATTGAATGACGATTTCCGGTTGAAAACAATTAATTAGATATTTTCTGTCGAACAGGATACTTTTTTAAAGAAGTGGGAAATAATTTTCAATAAATAAACTCGCCAAAATATGTGCATTTCCATATTTTTTATGACTTCCCGGACAATCATTTATAATGCATTACTCATTACCGCTTTTTAAAGCGGAAAAATATGTTCTGAGACAAAATGAAATGACATTTCTGTACAGTTGGTTACTAAGATCGGATAAATGTCAAAGACAAAATCCACAACATACTATTAAAATAATTATCAGTCTTCTTTTCTGTTCTATAGAACATCCAGAAGTTTAATTTTTGTGTTTGTTTCTTGCCATTAATTCTGTTCTTTGACGATAGAAGATCCTAGACTTCTACCAGAATTCCCCTCTTTCATTTGACACACTACGTGAAGTGCGTGATTTAAAAATAAAAAGAGGAAAATAAACTGATCCTTCCCCTGCTATTTCTCCAAATGTTATTTTCTGCTGCTGGTATTAAAGACCTGGTGTGAGTATATTTTACTGAATTTGTATTGTTTTTTAACTGATTTTGGGAAAAATAATCACGAACTAGCATACAAATTCTTTTCTTACTATAACGCTATAGGCCTTAACATCAAAGATTTAAATTTTGTGAAAATTCTGAAACAGTACCAATCCGATTGATGAATTGATGCATTTTGCGAAGAAAAAAAATTTTATCATAATTGAAAATAGTCGATGAAAGTAACTTTTCATTTAATAAATTTTTTTGTTGCTTTCTTTTTAATCAAACAACTTGTTTTTTCAAGAGTGATGAAAATTGTTGAACTTTTTTCTGTGATATATTTCAAAATTATTTTATTCCTTCAGGAAAGGGGTCAGATTATTATTCACCATTACAGATAATTTTTTTTTATTAATTTTTGTCTCCTTCATAAATTTTTGAATCATATAGTTAAATCGTCACGTGATTATTCACATATATAGATAATTCTTCAAATTATAATGCCTATTTAGGTAATTCTTCGGTTTATTATTCAAATATTTATTTGACTAACTGATTTCCCGCAACGCACTCTTTGGATAATTCTAGCTTTACTTTCTTACTTCAGATGATTTCTCTTCTGCAATAAAAAGTATGACAAAATTTGCACACCGCAGTCATAATATAGCTATATTACATCACGTTCTCCTCAATTTGTAAATTAGTACGATTCGCCTTTCGGTGACTTAGTCAATTTTTACGTTGACTTGAAATCTCTGTGTCCTGCCATTATTTCTAATTTATAAACTTTGAAGCATTGCGTCCAAAGTTTCATTCCGAAGTTGTTTTGTCCTACGTATATTGTAAAAAATTAGAGAATTCAATGTTGCAAACACATTGTTTTGCTCATTTTTACCACGTTTTTATTAACTCGCTTTCTTGTCTGTCTATTTGTCTGTCTGTTCGGTACAAATTTTGCAATGAATTTTAAACTAACTTCCCGATGAGCCGGAGACTTGAAACTTTAAACATGGCTCAGAACTAGATGACAATGCAATATTAATTCGCTTTCTTGTTTGTCTGTTAATTTTTTATTTCATATTTTGTGTTTTACCGACCCAGAGCTTCGATAGATGGCGCTGTCCAGGCGTCACTCGTGAATAGCGAGAAAGGGGAATCTCGAGTTTGTAGGATTCCAAGAAATTCTGCCGCGAATAGTGGGGGAACATCGAAGAGTGGATTGAAGTTCAGAGGGGAGGGTTTGCTATACCAGAGTGACAATAATTTGTTTACCGTGAAATTCCAGAGGGGGAGGAAGTAAAATGCTGTACAGGTGCTAGTTGTTTTTACGAAGGTTTCTGCGTCAAGTAACTTAATTTTTCAGGAAAATAACAATTTTCTATTTATGATTAGATGAAGAGAAACTGAAATATACCTGAAATTTGCCACATGTCTCCGTCATAATCTCATCAAGATGGTTAAAATCGATTGCAAAATTTCACACACAGAAGACTAAAAAGCAGAAAATAATTATTTAAATAAAATAAAAATTTTAATATATCACGTTTTTAAAACAGACTAAAATGTAAAAAATAATTTCTTCTAGCCCCATACAGATTTAAAGCAAAAAACGTGGGCGCATGCAATATTTAATAGTAAGGAGTGTAGGGTGTAGCTGAAAACTCACACAACAGTTCATATCATTTCCATTGCAAAAAAATTGTTAGTGACTGAAATAAACTACTTATGCATCAATTATCTATTGCATGCGCCCCGCGTTTTTCGTTTTAAATCTGTATGGGGTTATAAATCTGTATGGGGCTAGAATAAATTATTTTTTACTTTTTAGTCCATTTTAAAAACGTGGTATATTAAAATTTTTATTTTATTTATTCCCCTCCAGAACGAATATAAATGCAAGCTTTGGCTTTGAATTTATGCCTAAAAGTTGGAGGTTAACACTTTTATTTTGAAAACAAGCCGATCGTTAACATCGGCCGATGAAAAATTAACTTCCTTCCTGCCGCAATGTGTCTTAGCCTTTCATATATTGATTCTTCAGGTTATGACTTTTAAGTTGGCCGTATATGACATTTAAAATTCCATTGCTAGTTCCAAAGGATTTCCCAATAAATTTCGCAGAATTTCTTTTTTTCATGGTAACTGTGCTATTTTTATGCTGTAATATGTATAATCGAGTTTTAATTTTATTCTGTAAATTATCATGTTATGCAATATTTTCGTCTTCACTTATGAGCATTATTACTGGTGATCCAATGCTTCTGCAATTTTATTTAAAAACTAGCTGATATGCCCGGCGTTGCTCGGGATAAAAATATTTTAAAGTCCAAGTACTTATAACACTTTCAATTTACTAAAAGTGTATTTCGCGGAAGCGTCTTTAGTTGATTTTCGTTGATCAACTGAAACTTTTGACCAGCAGTGAAACACCATTCTTCTTATTTTTCTCCCTAGTTTGAATCACCTGGCAAGAATCTCGTAGTCCTTCGTACTCCATTTTCTCCTCCCCATCATTGCCACGGCAACAGCAGAAACAACAGAACTAAATACTAACTACTATTTTATTTTTTGCCATTATCCGGACTACAATATTCTTCCCTTTAGTGTTTTTGTCACTGACTGAAAAAAAAACGCATAGTGATCTTTCTCCTTAGGCCCTCTCCCTCCGCAAGGAAGTGGGCTCAACAATCTTGGAGTATTTTAAACACTCATTATGATCATTAAAAAATTGTAAAATTAAATAAAGCATCGCGGAAAGAGAGTAATTAACATCATTGTGTTGTGGCGCAAACATATTGAAAGAGGTATATGCTATGAAATAAAAACTAAATAAAATTTCTGCCTTTCTGTTAAACATTCAAAGAAAGCAATATTTTTAGCATAACTTTCACAATCGCACAAGTACCTGAATGAAGGATTTGATGAAAAGATCAATGGTCTGAATTAAATTACCATAACAGAAAGCACTTTTACAAATTGTGGATGAATTGTGCGGCTAATTTTCGTTATTTAATTAAATATCTTAAGAACTAATGAACTTTGAGGGTTGAAAATAATACTGTTGACCTAGAAATATGCTCTAGAATGTCGTGTGTAAATTTCATATCGCTGCCGTTCACTGTTTAGGAGTTCTTGTGACAGACAGATGCATGTATTTTCTGCTTTATATTATAGATATTTATAAAAGTAAACAAAATTTTTAGAAATAAAGGTAAATTAGTTCGAAGTCTAACCGTTACCTAGCAACGGAGTAGTTATAAATTTGCGTTATTTCAAAATCGTCTACACGTAATCAACAATTATTAAACTTTAAAAAATTAATACAAATTGAAGGGAAAATGTCACAGAAATAAAATTGGTATCATTGGAAAGGTAAGGTTTTCAACTTTAAGATAGTATAAAAATATATTTTGTCGGACAAATTTCTCCGTAGTTACATCGGGAAAACCATTTCGGATAAATTCTAATTAACTGACTGTTTAATTAACTTTTGGACTTTGAAAAGTTCATAAGTGTCTTCCCCGTGTTCTGAATAATATATGTGCAAAATTTGGTTGAAAACTGTCCATTAGTTTAAGAGGAGGTGTGGAACATAGCCACATATCCATATACATAGCCACAATGACTTTTATTTATATAAAAATGTTTATATGACTTACATCATTAATCAAAGATACAGGGAAAATATGTATAATAAACCAGAAAAAAATATTGTGGCGTGAAACATTCAAGATCTATAATTCCCGCGATAGACACAATATGAATATTACATATGTTTTTGTGTCGAAGTTGAAAAAATTAGATGCATTTTTATTCGGTAATAATAGGGCGTATTATATAATTTGTTTCAATCTTTAAGATCTTCTCACTTCATTATATACAAAATATCTTGGAATATAACTCTATAGTGTAAAATTATTTAAAAATTGATTTTTAATATTAAAATTAAATTTAATAATTAGTTTAATTATTCAAACTAGTTTTCATTTTTATTTTTAATTAATTTAATTTCATATTTTCATTCACATTAGTATTATAAACATGGAGCATACATGAATATTTTCTGCAAATTTTATTCACTAGTAGTTGCCTGCAATAATTTCATTATTTTAATGCAATGAAGTTATAAAATACAAAAATTCTGTTCTAAAGAAATCTGAATGATTCGTACTTGGATTTGAATTTAAAAAATTTCCAAAATACAATAAGTCAAAATATTTCCAAATAATTATATAGATAGATAGATAGATAATTGAAAAGTAGAAATTTCGTTTGGATGGCGTTTATAATTTAATCAGTATGGAATTTAAAAAAAGGAAGTACACAACAATTTATTCGGAACTAGGGTATGTTTCCAGGGAAAATTGCAACTGAAATCTAAAACCTAAATTTAATCTGGATTTATTTTTATTTATTTATTTATTTTAATTCGTCTCACGTATTACGGAATTCATTTGTTCCGTGACTACCTAATAAAATTTAACTTAAATCAAAGTCACCATCGTTGAAACTCTACCACAAAAGTCAGCTTAGAAAACGATTCGCCTCTGAACTTCGGGGCGAATTTGAAATATTTTATGCATGGAAGCTTCTACGGTGTAACAGTTTTGAGCAAGTACTTCAGCTTGTTTGTTTATCACTTATGTCCTTTTTTCTCAATTAATTTCCTTTCAGGTAGATTCTAAAGTATTAAATGCTAACGATATTTATTTTAATTTCTCATTACGCAATGTTTAGAAAAAAGCTTCCCATATTAAAATAATATGCAACAATATATATACATAATATATCCCATATGACACAATATATTGTAAATAACGATCAATAACATTGAATTAGGGGCCGGGACACAGGTATATGAGCTTCTGCAGGTATATAAAAATAAATATTGGAAAAAATTTCGGAAATCAAAAGTGCAAAGGTAATTGGGAGTAACTCGTCTATTAAATTAACGTGCCCCTCACGTGCATCAAAAGAGCACTAGAGAAAAAATCACGATACCCTAAGGTGGTGAGTGATAGGGAGCCAGGAAGCTAATAGAGGTCACACATCTTTCTTGGCAAAACTCGCACTTAGGCACAAAAAATATGGGTGATTCATCTCATAGATTAATTGCGCCCGATGAATGGTTTAATTATTTTAATGATAATATGTTCTCTATTGAAAAAGAGCATATCCGGTTTGATAATCTGCTTGTAATAGATATGAAGAGAATGTTTGTAAAATTTTTTGTCTGACAAAAAAACATTAACATTTTAAAAATCAAAGATAAAAAGATTGAAGTTCACACAGAAGTGAAAAGTAACCGTCTTATAAAGGAAAATACTGCTTACAGAAATGGAAAATTTAATTTAAGACAACACGATTTACTTTGATTTAAAAGAAAGAGAAAAAGACATTACTCAGACGGAAACCGGTAATATTAATTCTGGCAAAGAGCACACCATAAAATTGCATATAAATAACCTAAACTAGCCTAGAAAGGTATAAATCCTTAATGTTACTGTGGCGATCAGAGCAGCTGGTAACTCGAAACTCTTTATGGAAATTGCATTCATCATCATTATAAACTGTTTTTCATTGTACAAAACGGATACTGTTTAAGATATTGATGCTTCATCAACTTCCATAGTTTATTTACCTCCTTTACATTGAGTCAAGATTTAATGAATCACATCCTTTTTAATAATGTTCTTTGGCCAAACTTTATTATGAAACATTTTGAGAAAAGCTATTATAACTTTTTCTTCGATAATTCAGGAACCTCTAACATCTCGAAACTTTTACCAATGGAATGAAGAAACTGCTCTAAAGTTGTGGATGTTCTGAAGACAAATTTAATTTACCTTACGACAAATGCGGCATCACTGGAGTTAAAATACGTGACTATCCGTCATATTCATATATCAAGAGAATTAGAAATGTATTTAATAATAAAAAAAAGAACAATTAATAACTCTTATTATTTAATCAAAAATCACCTGAATCCGGAGTCGCAATGCATCAATACATTAGTTAGAAAAAGAAAAGATGTTAGAATGAATTACTCAAATGAAACCAGCTCTAAATTAGCAACAGATTTCTTCAGATATTATGCCGTCAAGTTTGGATAAGAAAAACAAAGACTGATTTATTTTTATGAAATGAAAAGTTTAGTTTGATATTTTAAAAAGCCATTAAATTTTGAAATTTAAGTACTCTAATAATACAGTTAGACTAGCAGTTTATTGAACGGTAGAACTCGCCTCCAGAAAAAATTCTAAGATCTGATTTTCATCGCAATCTTTAACGGTTGTTCCATTTATTTATTTAGCCCTCAGCTGCTTCACCTACCTACCTAAAATGTTATAAGGCGCATGAAAGCTGTCAGGGAAGATTCATAGAACATAAGACAAAACATAAAACGATTCAGTGTCAAAAATCAAGAACACACAATATACATGAGCACATACAGAAAATTTTGAAAAGAAAAAAGTCAATACTAAAACTTAAAACTGAAGCAAAACTAAAATTAATATAGAATACATAATAATATTACAATAAGAGATTTAAAAGGAAGCGTCAAGAAAGACAAAAAATGCAAGAAAAAAGAGTAAGTAAATAAGCATCGAAAAGGATACAATAAACTGTTACGCATTCTGAAATTCCAGATTAGTTTAGTTTAGTTTAGTTATATTAACGTCTAGTTTTGAAGCAACCCCGGGGCTATTTTGGGACGGACCTAGTAATTTTGAACGTCGGTCAGATAACGATGACACCTCAGCTGCATCTCCTCTCCAAACTTCCGTACCACACGAAAGGGACAACGTTTGGACTCTTACGTAAGATTTAACGTGCAACAGGTCTAATACACGGCAGTTCTTCAGTGGAATCGGGTTTCCGAGACCTTACCACAAAGCCACCGCAGCCACCTGATATTTCAGAGTTAAGAGTTTGTGAAGAACAATCCTTAAAAATTCTGGAAACTTGAGTACAAAAGACGAGTTTTCAACATAACCTTCCAATGAAATTTAAGGGATTCTCTTTCAAGTTTCCATAGCCTACACTCCAAAATAAGATGTTTTATATCAACTTGTCTGCTCCACAGTTACACTTCTCACTCTTACCAAAGAATCTATTCTGGTATGTTTTGAAGGTTGATGTCCAGTAAATATTTGGTTAAAGGATGACCACGGTTCAATTGAATAATTAACGAATAATTTGAATTATTTAATCTGTGTGAAATGAATAACTTTAAACATAAAATATTTCTAAATTTTTTCAACATTTTTTCTTTTTCTAATAAATAATGAATTGTTCTGGAGAGAAATAAGAGACAGATAAAAGGTAAAAATTCCATTATAATTCCACTTTTTCGAACACTGTTTATATTTCTTTTCTTTTTTGGAAATGAAAGGATGTTAATAAACACGAAGAGTTCATGTCATAATATAATTGTGGACTATGTCGGAAATATAGAAATTGCTTTCCATGAAAAGTGTCCCGAATTTACCTCACACTCAGAGGCTAAAAGGGAGAGAGAGTGATTGCTTTCTATACAAGGTGTCCAAAGAACCACATCTATAAAGCGAGTCATTCACCAGTGTTCCACTCCAATTGTTTTGGAACGCATAACGTCAAACCCATTCGTCAATGTGAAAACCCGATGAAAATTGGCGTAGACAGAGGGAGAGGTTGGAATTCCAACATCGTTGGATTTCCATTCATCCCTTTGGCTCATGAAAGTGAAATATTATTCTTCGAGGCGGGCGGTAAATGTTTGTGGGGAGAGTTGCGAAGGGGGAATGTGAGTAGAAGAAAGACTGGAAAAATCAGGGAGAAGAGTGCTCTCTCCAAACAGCAAAAATCCCCCATGTGGGGCAATGGAGGATAGGTGGGTGTCAGTCTGGTGGGAGGAAGAGTAGGGGGATAGAAGGAGCCGGTAGTGTGCTTTGGAGCATCCGTGAATGACCG
This sequence comes from Araneus ventricosus, assembly GCA_013235015.1. Lineage (NCBI taxonomy): Eukaryota > Metazoa > Arthropoda > Arachnida > Araneae > Araneidae > Araneus > Araneus ventricosus. Next base: position 411,649 of record BGPR01000575.1, read on the forward strand.
ACATATATGGATCGGCTTGACGGTGTTCAAAACAAACCTGTTGTTGGTCGAAATGGAGCAGGACAGCCTTCTAGTGAATACCCAGCTTAAGTCCCTTAGTCTTCAAGAAAGGCGATGGCGCTACATCGAATCACAAAGAAACTTTTAAGAAAAAACATTAAAAACCGTGGTTCACGCTTAATGTATCATATTTCCACGGGCGACAGTTCAAAATGCTCCCCTTGTATCTAAAGACATGAAAGCTTGCTCAATGGAATGGTGGATTGAGCCCGACCTAGCATTTCGGTTTTAACAAGCGGCGAGAAGCATGAATACGAACAACTAACTATTTCATTTGTATTTGGAATTCGATATGTCAGTTCTTTCAAATCGTCCTACAAAAAAATTCTTTATATTGTATGATGATTTTAGTTATGAGGATACGTGTTATAATTCTCAAGTTTTAAATAAGGCTACTTTTTAAGTGAACCGGAGGTGACGTTATTGTATATTCAGTGCGATATTCTCGAAAACTAGGGGTAGCAGAGGTATGGTTCTTACAACACTTCTCATCCTCTGAGTTTCGGGAAGCAAGCTATGCTGAGATTATGTGATATGTAAGGGACTCTTTGTAAGTGCTTTATGCAAATTAATAAATCATGAATGGGATGATTCTGGGTAATGGTTTGCAAATTTAAAACGACACAACAACAGTGTTATGCTATAAATAAGACTCTTAAATTTCCACAATTTTTGAGAGAAAGTTACTTGTGAATAAAACTTAAGGACCCTATTTAATAAGGAGAAAGCAGTACACGAAAATTGGTTGATGTTTTATTGAACAATAGTTATTGTTACTGCTACAAGTATACCACAAGGACATGCAAAAAACTACAGAAGCATATAAAACATTTTCTGTAAAATACATATTTTGTCATCAAGGTCCATCTTCAAAGACAATAGTATCAGTTTTACAATAATAAAAATATTGACATAATAATAGTATAAGTCTTGGGAAACATGTGAAAATATTAAATCTTATATTTATCTTCAGAAAATTATAACAGAAGATACATTTTGCAAATCACATGTTCTATCAGCTTTTAAACCTAGCAATTAACATCTTGAATTGTTTCATAAGTTAATTTAGGAAATAATAAGGATATTTCTGGGAAGCAATCGTTGCTGCTCCAAAAATGATTGTGAATGCTACAAATTTTAAGAAGCTGCCAACAGATGGTGTGTATTTTTCCCTAAATGTATCCTCAAAAGGTAATGGCGGTACATCCTGAAATAAGAAAGAAATATGTGAATAGAATAATTGTCCTTGTGTGCTAGCGATTAAGAATCAAGTATATTCTGTCAAACAAAAGCAAATTGTAAATATAATCAGGGATTACCGTGATCAAAATATAGTCGGAATTTCATTGTTTTTACTTCTATAATTTAGAAATATTGTAGGATTATTTCCAGTTAAAGTAGACTCACTATCTTTCTAAAATTTTGTTTCAGAATATTGACAATATTCATAGATTACTTTATATAAGTGATATTGCGATAAAATGTGGAACAACCTTTTGTAATACATAATCTATATGTTTTGAAACGGTGGAAAAATTTTTATTCGTAGAATAAATAAATAAAAAAAATATTTGCAAAACTTTCAGGTGAGAATATCCCTTTCGAGAAGAATAATTAAGAAATCCCTCTAAAGTATAGGTAAATGTTTAAGAGGTTACCTATTGAACAGCTAGGCAGATTACCAAGATTCTTTGTATTTCATGAACTTGGAAAATTATATCGAATTTTTCTATACTGTACTTTCAAGTTGTTTGTAATGATGTCGCGATCGTTCCTGTTAAACATACAAATGATGCATAAAAACAAGCTCCATTAAAAATTTTCAAAAAAAAGAAGAAAAATCTGGGTATATTTTGCATCAGCAAAGCATGGAAACCGTATATAATGAGCGAAATCTACAAACCTGAGATTCTGGTTCTTCTATCCAAATTTTGTCAGGAGTTATTTTTTCCATTCTACAAAGAACTTCCCGTGCGGCCCTTTCTCCCGCTTCAACGGCTCCATTCATATAGCCTGACCATTTAGTAGATGTTTCAGTGCCAGCGAAGTATAATCTGTCTATGGGAGTCCGCAAAGCTCTGCAATGAATGGTTGAAAGAATGACATCAGATATCTCTTTTAAAATAACTAAATTTATTAAATTGACATTACATATTCACAAAAGAGAAGTTTTAACATTTAGATCCCAGCTAGTCAGTAACTATTGAACCAGCAAAGCGAATTCTTCGTTTAGTACTTTTCCCCCTCTCAGCAAACGCACTCGTCTGCTATGAGGTCGAAAGTCACGTGCCTTCTCGTTCTGGAATTCTTTATAACAAGTTTTTGGTCGGATATCATATGACAGCTTTTGGCTTCCAGACCTTGTTGATTTGTAACGTAATATAATGCTTTCTTTATATTTTTAATTCACCTTTGAAAAATATTCCGAACAAAACGTATCATTATCCACGAAAATCCCTCTCTTATCTATGTACTGATATCGGTATAAATTAAAGTTCATGCAATTTTAATAATGTGTGAAATGATGAGAAATAATTAAAAAAAGAAATCTGTAAAAGTTATTCAATTTCCCTATGCCAATAACATTAGGTTTTTAAGAAGTATATGATACATGTTATTGATATGTTTTATATGTTCCCACATTTTTAGCAACCATGAGATATTTTAGTAGTGTAGATCAAAATATTTTCCTTTTGAATTAGATGTAAAAGGGAAGAGATAAAGCTGCATTTTTTTATTACTCTTAGAATTAAAATTTATAAAAAAAAGCAATAAGATGAAATACAGAAAAAAAGACAGCGGAAACGTACCTTCCGTATCTAGTGAGAAAACCAGGAGGAAGCATTGCCGTATAGCATCCACCTACATATTGTTCTTCCATCCAGTTCTTTTCTTCATAATGGATTGGCTTTTCAATGAAAAAAATCTTATCTCAATGCGAAAATTATTACATCATAAATTTTTAACATTGTATAATGAAAGTAGAAGGGCCGGGTAAAATGCCGGTTAAATGAAGGCAAAATGACTGAAATTTTTCTCGTAACGAGCTTAGTTTTTAACATAAAATCATTCTCAGGGACTGTCTCTTCCCCAAACTCAACAACCTATCATTAGTTGCACTCCTATCTCTGCTAGAATGGTGCGATATATGCGGCAGAATTTGGGAAAATTAGGGATTGGGGTTGATTTATTTCCCTCGAAACTTGAAGTTGCGTCATCAACAGAGTTGACTTGCTATCCTCCTGCCTGGGTATTGCATCATCTTGGAGTTGAGGTGTTTTGGGGCTGCCTTCCAGTTGAATTGTATTTCTGCCAGTATAGTTGCAATTTGCTGATGCGAGTGGAGGAAAACGATGCCATCTGTCCAACTTAGATATTTTTTGCCATTTTTGAATTTATCAATTAATTAATTATGTCGATTCTTGTGATTCTTGTTCATAAATAAAAATTAATAAATGTAAAAATACTTCAAAGTTCTAGAAAAAAAACCTGCAATATTTTCATGATGAGAGTAATTATAGTTATTATGTGCTTTGTGAAAAAACGTATTATGTGATGACTCTTCTTGTCACCTATATATGAATCGCATCCATCAAATTAATGTGTAAGAATATTCTCCGGGAAATGTAATGAGAAATAATATTTTTGTTTATATTTTGTCATCTGAAATTATTTGACTACCTATTCTTTTCTCTCACTTTTTTTCATTTTAAAGAACTTCTTTAGAAAGAAAACATTTACTTAAAAATTAAATTCTCCAGGAAGTAAAACAATTTATAAACTGTGGTTGAGCATTTGTTACCATTGAAGAGAATGGCAGAGCAGTTCGTTGAGAAATAATGGATGGGCTGTTATGCTTAGATTTAAGCTTTTTTCTGTGATGAAATGTTTCATATTCACGTTGCACGTGCATTGCTCTGAATTTATGAATACCTTTATAGCTTCGGGGCAACCTGTTGCAGTTGCTAAACTTCGTGCAATTGCATGTTTGCGTTCTTCAGGTGTCATACGGCACGTTTTCCGGCATTTGTCAGCAGCAACGAATCTGAAAAATTAAAATGACCAATTGTTATTATATTTTAGTTATAAAAATGTTATTTACTCTTCATAATGAGGCACAAATGCTATTCATAAGAGAAATTTTAACTAAAAGACGTAAGAAATTTCAAAAATAAACTATCCTATATGACGGAGTAACAGAGTAACCCAGAAAATGAAATATTGCCCAGAATCATGCCTAACTCTTGTGCCTTAAATCGCAAATATTCAAAATATCTGTACTCAACCTGGACAAAACCTGTCAAGCGTGACTACGGTTAAGATGCAACTGGTTTCTTCAGAACTTTTACTTTCTCAAATCCGGTATGACAGAAATTGTAAAACACAGGCAACTGTTCTTTTTTTCTTCAAATTTCGCGCTGTAGAACAAATGCATCACTCCTTTTAATCTGAAATTTGAAGACTATATAAAGAACAAAGAGATGACCAATTTCTTCTTATATTTTTTAAATTGCTTTCTCATTGCATATGTTAATACGTATTTCTCACGAAACAAAAGCACATTTCCAGTTTGGGGGTCGTAAAATTCTTCTCAAAAGCCTGTTGTTAAAGATTTTAGGAATAAGTTATTGAGTAGCTAGACAGCTTAAAAAAATTATTTAAACGATAATGTTTAACTTAATTTAATATAATGCTCCCGATCTCGTTCATCGGCTTAGGATTGGAGGGGCAAAGGGGAGGGGGTACAGATGACCAAGACGTCAGTTTCACAGGGGCATCATAAAGACATAGACTAGTGCATTTATTTCATATATTAAAGTGTGTGAGTTCAGATATTAAGTGTGTGCCTCTAGAGCTACTTATCCTTGCAATGCTTCTCATCTCGTTACTTGGAATTATGAGTAGAAGATAAAATAAATAACAGAACTAACTCTCTCATTCCTATAAATTACAACAGGTCCAACAACAGTTATTACAACAGTTTCATACTTACTATTTTAATATTAAATTAACTTATTATTCAGTTTTCTAGGAAGAAAGCTACAAACCCGATAATAGCAGGAAAACTTCCATCTGGTTTAGAATCATCCAAAGAATAAAACATCGGATGTTCCTCACCTCCTAAAATAAAATGTGTTCCAGATAGACCTGAAAACAAGCAGAATATTCATTTGTCAGATGAAAACACTTTTCTGCATACTCAAAAGGATATCTCCTGAAACGTTTACAAATACAAATTTAAGAATAATTTTGAAATTCATCTAATTTTGATGTTTTGTTAAAATCCTTTTAAATTCATAATGCTATATGGATGATGTTTCTAAAATGATTTTTTTAGTTAACACACCCGTTTAGATCAACGTTTCATATTACAGACAAGTGGAGTAACTACGGCGAATCACAACAATAACGTATCATTGTAACTAAAATTATTTACAGTTAAAAAGAATGAAATGAGGAAATGTTAATTTTAATTCCAGTCAAAGCTTCAAAATTTGAGATTTATCTTTGAAAATAAAAAAAAAATTATTAGACATTTAACAAAAATATTTACTGAGATTTCATGTAGTCTATACCAAAATAATTAGTTGCGGAAGGAGTACTTCTTAAATAAACATTGTAACTTAACGTTTTATAAATGCATAAATGAGGTGCAAGATACTAACACGCATTGAAAGACTGAATGAAAAAAGTTTGAAAAATGTGATGCATTTTATAATTATTTTATCGAGGTCTTTCGGATAGCTCCTCCACGTGTCTTCATTAGTCCTCCTCCAAGTTTGTGTTATTCCAGTTGTTAGGTCGAACGACAAAAAACTAAGACCATCGTCAGTTTAATTGGAAATATCCTGATTATCATTGCACTTTTTTTCTTTTAATGCTCTTTAAATAAACATTTTTACGAATATGATGCAAATAAAAAATGAATGGTTCTTTATTAGCATCTGGACTTAGGTAACACTCCAAAACCATGAAATTTCAATGAAATTAAACGGCGGATTTCTGGTTTTGGTGAGGTGGTAAAGCTATGTACCTCGACATTTCCAACCAATATCAACTAAAGGCATTGCATAAAATATTAATCACTGTAACTTCCTGAGTAGCGATTCTTGTAGGTAATGGGAAAATAAGATATGCTATTATTTGCAGATAAAGTTGTTTGTTCAATGTGAAGCCACAGGATGCATATTTTTATGTTAATTGGTTTAAAACTAAGCACAAACATTTTCGATTCAAAATTAGCTACCTTTTTCTCTCCAGAAAGGCGTACTATAATATAAGTGAACTTTAGTAACTGATCCCATAGGCATTCTTTGATTAAGTTGATTTCGCATTGGAGGTAGTTGTGGAGTGAAATGGATCTTCTGCTGTATTGCGGGTGGACATGCTAGAATGACGTATTTTGTCTAGAAGCAAAAAAAATTTAAACCTTATATCTTTGTGATATTATTAATAAAATTCAAATATCCAACTAAAGAAGCCAATATATATATATATATATATATATATATATATATATATATATATGATATTTTTTTTATAAAGAATATTACTAATTTCTGCAACTTATTATAATACGTATTGATAAAAAGGTAGGAAACTAAGCAATAATAACAATTGTATCTCGAAATATTAGATTAAAAATTAAAAATCAAAAGAAACCTATCAACTGAACAGATCTAATATCATCACTATTCGAGGGGGGGGGGGAAATTTAGCTTTAAACTAAAAAAATGATTGTATGTAATGCGTAATAAAATTGAATTAATAACTAAGTTAATAATAAAATTAGTTCTATTACTAAGCTGCATAAACAGCGAATAAAATTTAAATTCTTGAGTCAATAATACTTTTAAGAACAAACCTGGAATTTTCTTTAAAAAATATCTTAAGTTCATCTTCCACTGAACAATAGAATTTTACCTGGGTAATTAAAAAATAGCAAAGTTATGGAATTCCTTTAAAAGTAATGAAACTGATGCAATAGAAACTTATGACTTCGAAGACCATTTCATTATACACTGAAAGATGATTTTGAAATTTAGAATATTAATTATATCATCTGAAGATATTGTCAAAAAGTCAAAGTATGTGTAACTCTTTTAGGCGATTCACACGAATATGACAAAGAAATGAAAATACATTTATATACCTTATATTCTTTTCCTGGTAATGTTTTCACTAAAATAAAGTCCTTCGATTCTTGATTTACACCAACTACAGGACAGTTTGTAAGGACGATGCCATCTATAGTAAAAATCAAATAATTCCTGATAAATGATATTATATTAATAGATCAGCAGAAAAAGAAGTTACGTACTTTAATGCAACATTTTAATAATTAGATGACATATATACCTCCCAATTTCTCAGCTAATTTTTCACTAATTTGTTGAGATCCACCATCAAATTTTCGTTCCTAGATTGAAATGCTAAGCATTCATAAAATGTGAAAGAAACAAGATGTTTGTTATACGTATAAGGGCCGATGAAATGGAAACGGAGCAGGAGTCACAGAATAAAAAGGCAGAGTTTATTTTTAAACGTAATCCACAAAATTACAAAAGCACTTGTCCTTCCGTTTCACAAGCGGTGAATACTTTGTTCGTAGAAGCTTTTTTGGCTAAGATTGATACCAGTTTCGAACAGTGTCCAGGACATCGCTGTCCTGGTGAAAAAGGCGACCTTACAATGCCTTTTCAGGAGATCAAAAATGTGAAAGTCACATGGTGAAAGATCGGGGCGATATAGCTGGTGCTCCAACACTGTCCATGACGAAGTTTCATAGTGCGAGTGGCAGCGCATTGTCATGGAGCAGAACCACTCCAGAGAAAAACAGGTTAGAACGCTTGCCTTGATTACAGCACACAAACGGTCCAGTGTAACTGAAATAATCTCCAACACCTTCTGCCACTAAAATATGAATAACACCACGTTGCTCTTTTTTAGTCGCAAACATAACGCTGTTGCGGATGAAATGACAACCGATTGTATTCCGGACGATACTGTTGGCCGCCCGCCAGCGCATATCACGCGTTTCCTCATAGTTTACCTTAGGGCAAGTAAATTCCGCAATAGTTGTTTTTTTACTTCATTCTCCGTCTCAACACGCAGTTTTTGTCACACTCACAGAAAAATACATAAAACATAACTACTGGTCCTTTTTCATTTGATCCACCCTTATAGACGTAAGTTCTAGATAAATTATATTTGATATTTAAAATATTTAGTGCAATATTTCTAAGATAATAACTGACCCATAATATTTTATACTGCGTGAAAAGAGTAAAATACTAGGAATAATTTTATACATGTATCCTAAACTCAGAAAGGTTCAAATTCATTTCAGAGATACGGTATAATTCTAACATAGAGAGTGAATGTTTTCTCATATTTTGAATTAAGAAAATGTTTAGTTATTTAAAAGAGAAGCAGCAAGAACGCAATTTAGAATTAATTATTCTTTAGGATTATAAAGTTCTCAGCAAGGTAATCATTTTATAAGGGGACATATTATAATTACCTTCTGAATGTATTTTTTTATTTGAAGAAATACATTTATTTCATACTATTAAAACTTAACAATCATATAAAGTCATCTTTAAGAGAAAAAATTCATTTTGATCTGCTTGTTAATTTGAAATTTAAATGCGTTTAAGAAAAATTCAATTTTTTAAATTCCCTACTACTTTTTCAAACATGAATACATTTGCTTCAAATTTCGTCTGAAGATTCACTGATATATATTACATAGAACTGTGAATGGATTTTAACGTGCATCTAATATTTGCTTAAATATAGAAGGAAGGAAATTTAGTGCTACTTCAATTTATATCTTGTGTATAAAAAAATCTAAGCAACTGAATGCTTATTGCGTGCACAGTTTTATCATATGCATAACGATAAAAAGGTACAAAAAATTTGAAAGCTCTATCTATGCCAGGAAAAATGCCATAGCATTTTCAAAACATGAAAGTGAAGAAAATTCCGACATGGAGAAAAAGCCAATTAAAGTTGTCATTTGAGCATAGTTATCATTGGTCATCGTAAATAAAAAAACTGTATAACTTCTATAAAATTGAAAGTATAAATTTGAAATTTTGATACATTAAGTAGAAAGATAAGATCAACAACATAAGCCAATAAAATAAAAATTGATATTTTGTCTATATTTTGTGTAATGTGTCAAATTAAATATATATAAAAAGAAAGAGAGAGTAAAATTAGACCTAAGTAATACGATTCTAGTTAGACATTATTCTATATTGAGCATTAATCAAAAATATAATAACAGTTTTGCTCTTAAAAATAAAGTAATATGGGATCAGAACGAAACTATAATCTCCTGAGAATTTGTAATTTGATAATACCCTACACCTTTTATGATATACAGAACTTTGCTAATTTTAGTAATTGCAGTTTTTATTTTTTAATTCAAATAAAATCTTACAAAAAATATTGATACAAAATTCCAGCATTAATGACTAAAAATGTTTCTAAAATCGATGAACTATCTTATCTCTGGGCCAAAGTAGGAATCGCGTATCACTTATTCCAAACATTTTTATGGGCTACTCTTTTATATAATTGCATACAAACAGTACTTTGTTTCGATGGGATTTATCACAGTGGAATTATGAAGCTTTGTATTTAAATAGCAACTAAAATTTACCAGAAATTTAAAAATAAAATGTAAATCATTGAACACTTCTGTGAGAATAAATGCAGAAATAAGGATATTTAAAGTATTGTCTTCTTCACAAAAACATACTTCCATATTTACCATGCTTCGCAAATTTTGGAAACTTTTGAAAGACATTTTTTCCAACTCAATTTGATTCCACTTACTTGGCCTCCATTTATGGTGTTAATCATTCTTTTCATTCCTCCACACTGTTTAGCATACCACAAAAACATCAGTAGGGATGTTTCGTACTCTTCTGATGTGATGAGGGTGGTGCAAAGATTTTTATAAAATTCTGAAGCTCGTCTAGAACCAGAAAATGTTTGGATTGTGAAATATTAAAAGATAAATGTCGTCGCTTAGCAAGCAACAGCACGCACCTTTAATTTTTGAAATTTCAAAGAGAAAGAAAATACTCAATTTTTCTCATCCAATAACGTACATTTCTGAATATTGTTTCACATCTGGTAAGAATACACGTACTCATGTTTAACTGTGAGTTTTAAAAAAATAAGAAATATTCGTTATTGGTTCTGAAAAATTGAGCATTTTCTTCCTGTTCTAAATTTCAAAAAATTGAGATAGGAGGTATTGCTTGTTATTTGTCTATATCTCAATGTTTATAAATGGAAATGTTTCAAAGAAAATGTCCAATAGAATAAACAGATAAAATTTGTCAATTCGGTAGTTATCAAAATAAGAGAGGAGATGTATATTGTTTTGAAATGTATTCATTTATAAAACAATGGTCACCAAATCGAAGAATCAAGTTTTTCAGACCTTATTCCGCTTAATATCTATTGTGTATGTAGTGTTGGTGTATTTTAAATTTTTCATAGTGTATCAAACGACTTCGTGTTACTGTGATAAGGAACAAAAGAGTGTGGTTTGCCGCCTCATGTATCGTTCTCCTCAGTTAAACACGGTTCAAAATTTCTTTGTCGCATACCAATTAACAGAGTTTTATTTTGAAAAAGGACATTAATTCAGCAGAACAAAGTACGAAGGTGAAAAGTAATCTACTGGTTAAGTTGTCGTTGGCATATGGATATAGTCGATGCCATTATTTCCGGCCTTATACGTATTATCTCTTTTTGGTTATTTACTTAAGATCAAATTGCAGTCTTAAACGTATGAGAATGGGCGTTATTAAATTTCTGATAAATATATACAGGAGATTTTTGCATAATGATAGAAAGCTTCGCAACTTGAAATTAAATTTGAAATTAAAACAAACAATAATTAATGATATTGTTTGTTTTATGAAAATTTCTGAAAATAAGTCTTCTGGACAAGTTTAAAAACACTTTCTCTGTGGCTCAATGAAAATTATTTTTCAAGAACTAATGATTTTTTTTTAGTATTAATGCACATGGAAACGAAGATTTTTTAACTGATTAAATTATGTAAAGGAAAAGGACGTAAGTTAAATTGCGAAGAACTGTCATTAAAATAAAATATTCAATTACTTTGTCCAACAATGTTTCTTAAGAAAATCCTTCACTGTTAACAAATCCCATTCCTCTGCATGAGGTGCATCCCAAGGAGCATCTGCAGGTATCTACAGAAAAGGGAAAAACATTTTCGATATCATATATTTATTCTATTTATTTTCTTCTATACTATTACGTTCAGAAAGTTCGGAATTTTATACATATTTCCACCATATAAGTGAATTATATCATTTTCCGTGGAACAAGCGAAGAATATCAAGCTACCGACTAGTTGTTTTATAGTGTTCAAATGCGTATAATGCACGCGCATAGCTAGCGATTACAGGTATACCAAACTTCCCGCTGCGGGGAACCACATGTCAAGGATGCTCCATCATGAAAAGGCGCTGATTCACAGGTCCCTCCTAGTGTCAAATATTACATTCGTGTACTTCCACAACTAACTTATTCCCTTGATCACTCTCCGTGTGACTTTTTCGTCGGAAGAAAAATTTGTTGAAAGGACAACGAGTCTTAAGTTCTGAAGCAATGCAGCGACGGAGGCGCTAGAAGAAGTGAGAAAAATTAGATATCTTCGTATAAGCGATAGCAAAATAAATTATTCAGCAGCGCGGTCAATTCGAAGGAACACCAAGAAAACAGGCTTTATCTGTACTCATGCTTCCGTAGGAATTCGTTCCAAAACTTTTTCAACGTAGAAATATACATAGAGGAGTGTCGCTGGTTTGGACTAATGCCTAGATTTTATCCCAATCATGATTATATTCTATTCAATATGCGGGCCATACAATAGGAAAATTCTGTTGAAATAATGATTCTGTTGATTGGATGTATGAAATCATTTTTAATTGAAACCGCTGCAAGATTACAGTTAGAGAACAAGTGTTTAGATTTAGCTGTCATCAATTTGTTTTTTAACGAAAGATAAAATACCCTCACACTGTTTTATAGTAAGTAGGAAAATATGGTATTATCAGTAGATATGAAATATTTTTAGCTGAAATTTACTATTATAATTTTATTTAAATAGTTCGAAGATGATGTTAAACGAATGAAAATGACTGTTAAGGACTTTGTTTTGTTGCTTTCCAAAACTATCCTTGATTGGACCACAAGAAGTTGTCTAAACGTGGCTCCGCAATCATTGGGATTGTTATCTAAAAATAGAGATTAAACTTAGAAAGCAGTATTCCTCTCAAAATGGAGGTGCAAAAGCCAAATCAAAAACAATAATAATACTACAGATATCAATTCTTGGATTGGAGAGAACAAAAACTAAAGAAAAGTTTCGTTTGTAAGGAAACAAATTTAGAAGAAGTTATACAGTGTATATAGTATCATACTTGGGTTCATGCACTGTGTGTGATGATGTGAATTTGAGAATTAGAAAAAAATATTTTTCCTTTACTTGTGCTAAAAGAATTTGGTGGTGAAATTTTGGTAACCAACCTAGAGAAACAGTTTCCTTAATTGGATCGATGCTACAATTTTTAAGCTATTTGTTTTTAGTATTTAAAGCATATTTTATCATAAAATAATCACATAGATCTGAAAAAAAAACTTAAAATAACGTCTGTAACTTGTTTTCTCTTAAAATTTCCTCTCTATTATTGCACATTAAAAATTTACCAGATTTCTAAATTCGGCAACCTTTTCTTAAAGGCGATGCAATTAAAAAATGTGCAGAGAAAGGGGAATTTTGCTTTAAAACAAAAGAAACGAAAATCAGAGACATAGGAAAATACACACTAGCACGACGCTCATTTGATTGTTAATTTAACTAACCTTATTTTCTTGTTCTAGATTATAGACATGGTTTGCTCTCCAATCTTCGATCAATATCTGATTTCTTAACCTTCAGACATAACCATATACTTTCAGCTGTAAAGATGCTTTAAATGAAGCAAAAAATAAAAACGTCGTTTGAATCAACAAAGATACCGCTGATAAAACTACGAAATCTAAATATTTATACATTCTATCGGTCAAAGTATTCGTAATTAATATTGAAAAATATGATTCTCTAATATAAGTAATAGAACAGTTCCATCGTTTATGACGAAAATTGACCGAGAAATAGTTTTTAAAATAAATGGTTATCGTATAAAAAATTATTTCAGAGTGCAATTATCAGCTTCAGAAAAAAAACATTTGTGGAAAATGCTGCTGAAGTTTTTTTATTTCTTTAAAAATTCTACTGAGAATCGTGAAACAGATATACAATTGAATACTGAAACATATATCGAAAAATATAACAATAATTAAGCATTGCGATTAAAAGAACAACTTCATCTAGTTACAAAATGATATACTATTATAAAAAACATGGTTATAATTAAAAATCTGAAGACTTTAATATAAAATCACTTTACCGTAATATTTGCTTGAAGTGACTTTCTCTGGCTGAAATACGGAAATGTACCCGCAAGCCAATTCTCCTGCACATTGCACAAAATTGTTGGTTGAAAAGATTTACGTGTCATGAAATTGCGATTTACCAAATTTGCAGAACACGTAGATTCTCCTTCTCACTCTTTCATAAGAAATCTCAAACATAATTATTTCAAAGATTGGAATCTGTCCCTCAAGGACTTCGCTATCAAATAAGTTACTTCTAAAAGAATTAGTAAGGGAAGTACATAGCTGAAGATACGAGTATCCTGGCGCCCTATCGCGCCGAAACCGCATTACTGACAAATTACATAGAGAAACGGATTCTTTAAAATAATCAGATAAATGGTCAGGATAAAACAACCGTAAACAGCCTGAAAGTTAAAGTATCATCGAAATAAAATAATGTTGATGAAAGTTTAGAGTATGAAGATATTTCCACAAAATAAGTGAATTATATCATTTTGCGTGGAAAAAGTGAAGAATATCAGGTGACTGTCTAGTGAGTCAGGGGTTTTATAGGGTTGAAATACGTATATTGCATGCGCATAGCTGGCGATTGCAGGTATACCAAACTTCCCGCCGCGAGGAACCACCAACCGCTACAAGATCACATCTAGAGAACAAGTGTTTAGATTTAACTATCATCAATTTATTTTTAACACAAGATAAAATGCCCTCACACTGTTTAATAGTAAGTAGGAGAATATGGTATTATCAGTAGATATGAAATTTTTTTAGCTGAAATTTACTATAATAATTTTATTTAAATAGTTTGAAGACAATGTTAAGGGACTTTGTTCTTTTGCTCTCCAAAAGTATCCTTGATTGGACCACAAAAATTTCCTAAATTTGACTCCGTAATCAATGGGATTGTTATCTTGAAATACAGATTAAACTCACAAAGCAGTTTTAACCCTAAGTATTCCTCGCAAATTGGAGGTGGAATAAGTCAAAGCAACAATAATAATAACACTACAGGTATCAATTGTTGGATTGGAGAGAACAGAAACTGAATATAAGTATCGTTTGTGAGGAAGCAAACTTAGCAGAAGTTATACAGTGTATAAAGTATCATACTTGAGTTTACTCACTGTTTGATGATGTGAATTTGAGAATTAGAAAAAAAATATTTTTCCTTTACCTGTGCTAAAAGAATTTGGTGGTGAAATTTTGGTAACCAATCTAGAGAAACAGTTTCCTTAATTGGATCGATGCTACAATTTTTTAACCTATTTGTTTTTAGTATTTAAAGCATATTTCATTAAAAAATAATCACATAGATCTGAAAAAAATAAACTTAAAATAACGTCTGTAACTTGTTTTCCCTTAAAATTTCCTCTCTATTATTGCACATTAAAAATTTACCAGATTTCTAATCTTCGGCAACCTTTTCTTAAAGGCAATACAATTAAAAAATGTGCAAAGAAAGGGGTTTTTGCTTTAAAAAAAGAAACGAAAATCGGAGACATAGGAAAATACACACTAGCACGACGTTCATTTGATTGTTAATTTAACTAATCTTATTTTCTTGTTCTAGATTATAGACATGGTTTGCTCTCCAATCTTCGACCAATAGCTGATTTCTTAACCTTCAGCCATAACCATATACTTTCAGCTGTAAAAATGCCTTAAATGAAGCAAAAAAATAAAAAAGTCGTTTGAATCAACAAAGATACCGCCGATAAAACTACGAAATCATCTAAATATTTATACATTCTATCGGTCAAAGTATTCATAATTAATATTGAAAAAGTATTATTCTCTAATATAAGTAATAGAAAAGTTCCATCGTTTATGACGAAAATTGACTGAGAAATAGTTTTTGAAATAAATGGTTGTCGTATAAAAAATTATTTCAGGGGGCAATTATCAGCTTCAGAAAAAAACATTTGTGGAAAATGCTGCTGAAGTTTTTTTATTTCTTTAAAAATTCTACTGAGAAGCTTGAAACAGATATACAATTGAATACTCAAACAAATTAGCTAAACATATAACAGCTTTTGAGGTAAGTAATGCGATTAAAAGGACAACTTCATTTAGTTACAAAATGATATATTATAAAAAACACGTTTGTAATTAAAAATCTGAAGACTTTAATATAAAATCACTTTATTGTAATATTTGATTGAAGTGTCTTCCTTTGGTTGAAATACGGAAATGTACCCGCAAGCAATTTCTCCTGCACATTGTACAAAATTGTTTTTGAAAAGATTTACGTGTCATGAAATTGCGATTTACCAAATTTGCAGAACACGTAGATTCTCCTTCTCACTCTTTCTTAAGAAATCTCAAACATAATTATTTCAAAGATTGGAATCTGTCCCTCAAGGACTTCTCTATCAAATAAGTTACTTCTAAAAGATTTAGTAAGTTAGTTAATAGTTCCCAATATTTTCGTTCTGTTATCTGTTCCCAATATTTTCGTTCTGTTATCTGTTCCCAATATTTTCGTTCTGTTATCTGTTCCCAATATTTTCGTTCAGTTATCTGTTCCCAATATTTTCGTCCTGTTAATAGTTCCCAATATCCGTTCATAGAAATAGGATGAATATTCATATGTGAATACATTTTCAAATTCCGTTGTTGACACTGAATAACACGATAGCGCATTTCTTGATGGCCTAAATGCGTTTCAGGTGTACAATGAAGCGAGTTGTGCCATTTAAACTACGGAGAGAGATGGAATTACCCTCCCTTTTCCACAAAATGTCCAGCACGAAATTTAATGTGCGTCTAGTGAGTTCATAATGAAGTTGCAACACTCTTGCCGTATTTGGAAATTTCTCGTGTATAGCCATTTCTGTAGAGTTTTACACTGTGCAGCTTATCATATAGCTTATGTAAAATTTGCCGTAAAAGACAAAGATTAATATACCAGGTCGCACTGTTGTGCAGACAAGCTAAACACAGACCAAACCATCTTCTGGTAGCCAATCGTTTCGTCTGAGAAATCACGAAATGTGTCGGCTTGCAATGACCTAATTTCTCTAAGCCACCGAACAATAATTAGGATTGTTTTAAAAGTACGTTGGTCAATTGACTGATTTATAGTGCTTAATAGAGCATGAGTTATTCGTAGTGGGATGTGGACGATCATGGAAATTTAACGCGTTTCCGTGCTGTCCTCCATGAATGGCAATCTCCATCTACCTCCGTACAGAAGGACCATCTCACTGAACACCCTCGTTACAAAAATTAATCGAACAAATTAATTTGAAGATTCTATCCACGCTTTCTCTGGCAAGATTTTCCGAACGCCAGTTTATGCTTTCCTATGAAGTTTCACTTGTAGTTTCCATTTCTGAATTATCCTTATTTCATTGCACTGGATGATTACATATTTTAATTTAAAAATTACTCTGTACATTGCCGTCAGTTTCGTATTTATGATGTCTATGGGACACCTTGGAATTGCGTCTCACGGCATCTAATTATGTTACCGTGTAAATAGAGTATTATTGTATTCAAAAGTGGCAACGCTCTACCTTTCTTCCACCGAAATTTATCCTTGTCTTCCATAGTCTTCGAGATACGGAAATCACCCCTAGAAGCTTTGTTATTAGTTCCAAATGACAAATGGTCATTTTATTACATGTAGAAATTACTTCCACCTACATATTGTTAAAAAATCTTTCATAATAAATCTTACCTCTTCACCCATTTTATCAATAAGTCTAAGTATGTGATTGAGTTCCATGTTAACGAAAGGATTTATCTCGTAAGGAAACACCGTCGCATCGTGAAATAGCCTTCGACCCTAAGAAAATGAAAGAAAATAAAAAATAATTAATCAGGTACGGAAGTAACTTTAATTTTATGAAATATTCGCATGTATTATATCTCTTGACGAAGCCAAAGAAACAATAACACTTTTCAGCATAATTTAGGAATTGCATTTCGTTACGATAAAACTTACAACATGAATAGTGAAGGTATTTTCACGTCTATGATACGCTATAGATTGGTGTCGATTTTGTACCGCAGATGCTTTCTAATGGGCAGAATCGAAATTATTTGAATAATTTGAGACACTGGTAGAAGAATTCCCTGTTCAGATGTAAGACCACAAAAAACAATTTCTTAGTGTATGCTTTTGTCTTATATTCTTTTAAAACAAGAAATTATATGATAAATTGTATTAAGCAATTTCTGTGATATTTCATTATTTCTTCTTTGAAAACAGTTTTGTTGTCCTGCAGAGACAAAAAGCATCCTATTTATTATATATATGAAGATCATCCCATTTATTGTTGTTTTTAGACTTAAAGAATATAAAGCTTATTTCATGACCTAACTATGCAAATATCGCAATAATATCGCAAATACTTAATTATTTTTTAGGTGGTTGAGTATTTTTTTAATGATTTAGGAGATCGATATATATTTTAATGATGAGGGTGGAAATCATGATCTCAAAGTATATGCTTTCAATACCATTCCGTCAAGAGAGACTCTGCTTTGCAGAAAAGATATCAGGCCATTTACTGCTATTGTTTTTTTTTATCACAAATCGTATAATTATATTTTAAATAAAAGCTAAACTTGTTTTGGTTTTCTGTTGAAGGAAAAATTTGGCACACTAAATAATGCCATCAATCAGACAGAACGCCGCCCCATGCCCCCGTGCCTGATACAATGCGGCAACCCATGAATCAAACAGAAGAGTAGACTAAAATTCACAATAAACATGATTTTCTTACATTCTTTATAAATAAAAGCTCATATTTACATAATTAAGGATATGTCTGTTATGGAATATATGTAACAGGTTTCTACGACTGTAATGAAATGTTATGCGAAGGGTATTGAGATAGTCAGTCAAATTGGGTTACGATCCTTTCACATGCAAGAGATAATTCAGTTTAAAGTTGCAGCTATTTAATTCTTAAATTATATCCGATTCGAATTCCGTTTCCTTTACTCCCTTCATTTTTTACCCATCTGAGAGCGTGATGGTAAAACTAGTTCCTGAACCACGAAGAATATGTTGACTAAGCATTCCATCTAAGGTTCTCCCAAGAATCGCATTCGTTATTTCGGCCCTCTTGGTGAACCAAGATGCTCACTTTTAATCTCCAATCAAAGTAACCATGGCGGGATCTAGAACTTAATGTTAACAGATTTTTTAAAAAACATGGAATTTTCTAATTGGAAAGAATTTAGAAATGTGAAAAACACAATTAGGATTTTTAATTATAGACTTTCCTAAAAATTTATTACCATACATTCATATTAGTAAAAGCCTCGGAGACAATAAAATGAAATTTATTATATCATGGGATGAGATAAATTTAATCTTTAATTCTTGATGACATAAAAGTTCAATGGGGTGCCGCTTTTCGAAGACATATGCCACATAAGAATTTTAGACTTTAACTGAGCATATGTTATTGAATAGAAGGCGAATTACCCCCAACTGCCGAATATAAGGAGAAAGCCGAATGATAGACTTCGCAACGTTAGTCAGAATCTGAGGGTGAAGTGTCATTAGTCATCACCGACCATCATCTTACCCCTTCCTGAGGAGGTACGTTTTATCATCGAAATAGAAGTAACTCAACCCCACACCAGACAAGCGTGAACATGCTTACTTATCAGGTGGTCCCTGGTGGGGTTCAGCAGAGGTTATAACGAATATTGAAGTAGGACTGTATATATATTCGAACATTTCTAATTAGATTATGGTGGGTCATGCCGAATTTTACCATAAATTATGTAAATGAAATCCGAAAAACCTTTGAGATATTTGTAGTAACAATAGAATAATTTTCTTTAGTATCTTTACGATTCTTAATTACGATATTATAAATCCTCTTCTTATGAATTTGCCTGTATATTAGCGAATTTCCAGAACAAAAGAAATTGTAATTTTTACTCCATAGAATATAGTACATAAGCTACTGTTCTTTATTTTCCAATAGGTACAAGAAATAAGCTTTCAAAATCATAAAGTATAAAGAGAGTAACTCATATAAACATATTGAAAACAAACAAATGTAAATATTGTCGTATAAACTATGACAGATGTGTTTTCTTCATTTCACTTGCTATTAAAGGTTTGCTATGTACCACTTACTTTTCTATAATAGACGCCCTTTAGTTCGTGATTTATCTTATAGTTTTCCACACCAAGTTCTTTCGATAAACGAAGTATGTAATCTTGAGTTGGTCCAACATACGCTCCTCCTAAGTCCACGTAATTAACTTTTGGATCCTGTAAAGAAATAATGCTCACATGAATCTACTTCCACCTGGTGCCACAACTTCGCAATTATTTAAAAGTCGGAAACAAAAAATGAATTAAAACTTTTCACAAAGGAAATTAACAAATTATTCATCCTACTTAATTAATTATTTAAAACTTAAAATATTTATTTAGTTCATTGTTTGCTGTAGACATTGATTCATTAACACAGCGATATTCTCGCCGCCTTAAGTGAATTAGTCGGTGAGGCATGTGAGCTATATCAAACCCTACATAATGTGTTACGTATAAACGCTATGAGTGGTTTCTTGTTGAAATTTCTGAATTATGGTAGTAATCAAAGATTAATATACAAATTCAAAAACGGCAATTCTTACTGAAAATCAATATTAAGGGATAATAAGTAGCTATAAAGAGTCATCTAAGTAAAAAATTTTTGAAGTATACTGGATATCCGAAAATTATTGATCTCAGATCTGGGATTGAACCGTCTCCTTTTCAATCGTGGTCCAATAGTTGATTTCTAATCTGTTGGAGATAGTAATACAGGGTGATTATAGTTAAAGTTAAAGTTTCAAAACGCTATAAAAAAAGAACCACTGATCAGAATGACGTCAAATTTGAACGTAATATTATTGAAGACGGGGGGAAAATGTATGGCATAAGAAAAAAAATAGTTCCAAATTTTAGTAACAGATGGCGCTGTAAGCGTCTGAATATGTAAATTAAAATACCTGTCATTTCGCTACAGCCCGGCCGTCCCGATCACCTGATCTTAATCCGTGTGACTTCTGGCTGTGGGGCTATCTGAAAGATGTTGTGTTCAGTACCCCGATTGCACACTTAACTGAATTGAAGGCACGCATTGAGCAACACATTCTGAACGTGACCCCGGAGACATTGCGATCAGTTGTGGAACATGCTGTTTCTCGATTTCAACTTGTTGCAGAAAACGGTGGACAGCATATTGAACAAGTTTTGCACCAGTCTCGCGAAATTTAAAAACCAATTTGATGGATCCTTTTTATGCGGTTCTTGGCCTCAGGGCAATTAAAAACCGATTTTTCCCAACCGTTGTGATATGACCTGGCCGTGATGGATGGGCTTACGTAACTAACAGTATCACACATGTACAGTCATGCACACTGAACAGTAGGGTGGATCGAAAAGTATAGGAAAAAAAATTTTTTTTGAAATTATTTTTGGCATGGGGCGGGAAAGTTGTGTCTTAAGTATATTAGTTTATATAATTTTTTTTATTGAAATTCATTTATATCTTCCGGTGCCCCAAGCGCCTCAAAAATAGTTAAAAATTGAATTTTTTATGAAAATTTACAATTTTTTTTGTTTTGTTTTGAAATTATTTTTGGCATGGGGTGGGAAAGTTGTCTCTTAGGTATATTAGTTTACATATATTTTTTTATTGAAATCCATTCATATCTTCCAGTGCCCCAAGTACCCCAAAAATAGTTAAAAATGACATTTTTTTTTTGGAAATTTATAAAAAAATATTTTCAAAATTTCCTTTAGCGCCGGGTAAGAAAGTTTTGTTTTAGGTATATTAATTTACGTTTTTTTATTATTATGAAAATTCATTCATACCTTCTGGTGGCCCGAAAGCCCCCAAAAAGTTAAAAATTGACATTTTTACAAATATCTATTAAAAATTGTGAATTAATGAAAAATATTTGAAAAATTGTCAGATTATTCAAGTATTAAAGTATAAAATTATAAATAATTATAATTTTATAATAATACATGAAATATAAATTTAATAATCAAGCAATAAATCGCAAAACTTATGAAAAGTGAACTTACATCATAGATCTTTTAATTCTATTAGTTTGAAGATTTACATATTGCAAAAGGATGAAATCGTTTTTGATATTATAATGCTTGATAAGACTTCTTGATTGTATCCTATTCAATATGAAGCCGTGTCTCTTCTCTTCTCCATATACACTTTCCGACGCTTCAGACACTAAGCGAAAATATCTTTCTACCGCTTGGGTATGGCATGGATATTTTGACCATTCCTCCGTCTAACTTTTACCATGGAATCAATTTCTTTAAATGGCACATTCATCAAAAGAGGTGGTTCAAAAGGTCCAACTCGTTGCTAGTTAATAAGTGCAAAAACATCCTTTCCTTTAAAGTCTATTTTTGGTACTTGAAAACTTCTTATTCTGATGATCCTCTGTTTTCATTTCTAGCACAAATTAGTTTTCGTAGTGCTAAAGACCTTATATTCTCTCTGTTATCTGTGAGCATTGACAATAGCAAATTTTCAGGATGACAAAAGAAGCTATTTCGTTGAATAAAAGTGTGTACTATATTCCTTAAATTGGGTTCCAAATATCTAAAAAATGAAATAAGTCTCCAAATATGCAGCGCTCCTTCTGTTATGGAGGGTTTTGTCTTGACATGGAACCATACAAGTTGCATACACCTTCATAATATATGTTGCAAGATTAATAAGATTGTCAGATGATTTTCTGTGACCACATATAACCTTAAAATTCTACCTGCAATTGTTAGCCACCTTGAGTGAGCAACTGGACCAGGCTTTCTTAATGCCAGATCAGAATAACATTCACCACGTGATATCTCTTGGTAAATATCATATAGATATTGCTGATAATTGCTGAGAACCATTCTATCTATATTATGTGGCATATTCTCCACACTTATAGAAGAAAAATTAACTACAGGTTCGGTAAATTACCTCGCAGGTTCTGATTGCTTTACCAATTGGTCGACAAAATTCTTTAGGATGAGTTGTTGCACCATCCAAAGAATTTAGTAGATGACGGAGAGGTAACTCATTTTTTTGAAACAAACAAATTCACCATTATAATGGTCTATTGAGGCCCGTTCTATCAAGCGAATAATACCTCCCCTGCGCCCAGTATTAACATTTGTTCCATCGCATCCAATTACTGTTAGCCCATTTAGTTGCAGATTATTTGATGCAAAAAATTGAGTTTTGCTTCTTCTATGGCTTTAGCTCCTCCTGCTGCAGCAGTAACATGTCCGATATACACAGAGTTAGGTTCGTTTACAAGGGTATAATGCTCCTCCTTTGTGGTCTTAGGGTAGTACTTTGGGTTCTTCTTAATTAGCACTTTTGTGTTGTCTTTTCTCAAACTAAAATATAATCCGGTTAAAAGAGACCAAGACACTGTTAACTTAGTAGACTCTGCAACTGAATTTTAAAGCTTTTTACGCTGTGTGCGAATTTTATTGCGATCTACCTCATACGAAGTCTCTCCTTCGTATCCAATTCCAATGTCTTGTAAAACAGCACTGGCAAATGAAGAAGCTGCTCTATCTGAAATTCCGTATCAATCACATACCATTGCTAAGGTAGGGAAATCTAAACGATTTTATGATTGATATTCCATGGTAATTACATCCGTATCCGTATACAAGGACGAAGACATAGTGTTGAGCTCAAGTAGCTGCAATGATTGAGCATGAGCAGCATCAGCATCAGTTTTAACCATTTTACGTTTTATTCTTTTGTCTTCCATCTGTTTTCTTTTTTCCTTTTCTCTTTTTTTCAGTAGTAATTACGTCCACTTCTCCAATAACCATTTTCCTTTCTAATATTTGATAATTATAAACAATCACTCAGCAAGTAGAATTTTCATGTATTTTTGGCATTTACATACATCGAAATTTGTACACTTACAAAATGTGATATCGAACAAACACGATATTTTTTCATTACGATAATTTTCCAATTTTTGTTGGTATTTTTATCATTCCTTCGCCCCTTCCTCTACCTTTCTCCCTGTAAAATCGTTTCTTTAACACATTTTTAATTTTTGATTTTTAATTCGAAATTTGCATAAAAATCGTTTTATTGCAAATATTTAAGCGTCTTGGGGCACCGGAAAATATTAAACAAAGTTGAAAAAATTTTGCATGTATGCTAGTACACTTAAAAGACAACTTTTGCACCCTATGCCGATTATTTTACCCACACTTCGAATTTTCGATCCACCCTACTGAACAGTATAGTCGGTTCAACGTGTAACTTACACCTTAGCCGTTATTTTACGATTCATTTGTCATTTGTAGTCGAACCCTTTTAAATTAGGATACGTTGAATATGAGAGGAAGTATGAGTAAAACTGATATTTTTAAACTGATATTTTTTAAACATTAATCTTCGAATGGTATTCGAGAAAATGCACTTTAAATAATGCATTTAATTTATAAGTGTTCATGGTATTCAGGATATTCAATTTTACTAAAATTCAATGATACTGTTCGAAGATTCAAATTAAAAAAATATCAGTTTGTACAAGAACTCTCATCATTTAGCTTCTCTAAAAGAGAAATTGAAATTCACCTCACTGAAATGCCGATAGCTTTCTGAATTTTAATGGGATTCAACTATATATCTGGCTTTGAAGTTATGAAAGAAAAATTCCGCTGCGTCTCGCACAAGCACAGTAAAAAATTATTTAGTACAAACACGCATATTTCCTGTAATATTCCACGTATTTACTTCAAAGATTAATACAATTCTTCTGTAACATATTATCAAGTGTTCTGCAAATTTCGAATAATTTGAATGAAAACTCTGCCTGTTATAAGTAAAATACATGCGGAAAAATTTGGGATTTTCTAAAGAAACATTTATATCCTCCCGAATATTTGTCCTATGCATGTAAATATTATGCACATTAAACCATAACCATTGACAAAAGTTACATCTCATTATCAGCTTTCTGTGAAACAGGATGGGTGAAACTCCATTTTCGCATTCATCCCTTTCTAGTGGTCCCCCTAATTGCCCTCGTGACCGAATATTCAGTGTAATATGTATATGATAATCTATTGAATGTCACACGGTTCTCCAGAACTGATTTTGAAACACAGTTTTCGTATTAATTGCAAATTTCTCGCATTTTGCGAAATTTTCCTTAACATTTGTATGCCAGTGTATTATGTTGTTTGAGTCAATAATTGTACAGCTGAAAATATTACAACATCTAAATTATTATACAGATAACTTTCCCATAAGTCATATTTAGAAAAATATTCTTGTCACACTAACATTTTAAAATGAAAAATAAAGCAATCCACTCTTCTGTTGCTATAACTGGCTGAGTTTTGAAGCTTTGAGTTTCACTATTTTTGCCAAACCAGTTCCCACCACTTCCACCAGTAGTTCGTTGACTGGTGGATAATGCTCAAGGCTTCTGTAGAAATTGTCAAAAATCGTCAAAAGTCATGATTATCAAAGCGTCTTAAATCGGCAGAAGAGTGGATTTCTTTTGTTTAAAATATTATTGTGTCAAAAACATTTTACTAAATATGAGTTATAGCACCAGATGAGAGTATAAAATTTAGACTTCGTAATTTTTTAGTCCTAAATTTATTGATTGAAACAATGTATTCTTTGAAACTTTTTTTTCCAATTTAAAGTATATCTCTACCTCTAACGGTTTAGAAATTAGATATTGGGTCACAATTGAAATTGAGACTGTACGTTAAGCCAAAAATATTTAGGAAATCGATTAAAATTCGCAGATGATTATTTTTAGGAAACAAAACTCTTAAATTACTAATATAATCGCCCAGAACTCTCGGTAACGCTGTGACGTCATCAACATTTAAACACGAGCCATAGCACTGCGAGACGTTAAACAGCATTGTTTCATTGTTAGATAACCTAAATTTCAGTAATTTTAAATTTAAAAGAGTAATTGTCGTTCTAATTTCAAATTTAATAGCTCTAAAATAGTGAAATAAAATTATATATCGATTGATATAAATTTTATTTCACTATGATCGATAGTTCCCGAGAAATTTTAAATTATATTAATCATACATTTCAAATTAATTTCCGTTCTTCAATAGAAAGTAGTAAATTATGTCAGTGGTATGTCATGCGTGTAATATAGTTCGGACGCCACGATGCGTCTCAATATTTATTGTAACCGTGATGATATAATTTGATAATATTTTTTGGCAACGTTTGACAAGCAGAGAAGTGCTTTGTATTGAAACTAGATTTTCTATCTATCTAGATTATATCTACTAGATTTTTTTAGACCAAGAGGTATTTTGAATAAAGAAATATGTAAATAATATGTAAATTAAAATTATATATTTCCTGTCATAAAACATATGTTTATTTTCAATCAATGTTAAACATTTCTCTCGCATATATATCTATTTAAACACGTCAAATTTGACTGGAAATCTCTCGAATAAAGAGGCAATTTGCACCCGTCATACCATAACGGGTGATTTTCTAGTTATTATATAATCAAAACGATAAAACTTCCATTGTGAAAACTTAGTTATTACCAATTACCGTCGCATCACCGGAAGAAACTTTCTCGAGACTGAAAATAATAAAAAACTTATTTGAGATCTAGCATTAGTCAATTACAATTTACTTTCTTAGAAATTTTATCTATCGAATCCAAGCTAACCAAAAAACTAAATTATGACGATATAAACGAACTGCATATCAAACATGCAAAATAAAAAATCACATTTTTCAACTGTATTCCTGTGAGTGGCATAACAAATTGTAATTCTGAATCACACAATAATTTTATTTTATTTTATTTTTATGCGATTAAAATATTAAATTAATAAAATTTAATTATTTTCTTTATAATGAAATTAAAATTTAATAATAAAAATTATTTTAATTATTTATTCTAAAAAAGTATAGGTTTAACTATAAACATTTAAAACCATTTGATATTTAAAATATGATTGAAATCTATACCCGTTTTGTAAACGTTCGTCCACCAACACGGTCCATGGCTTCCAGCACAAGAACGCTCACTCCTGATTCTTTCAGCCATTTTGCAGCACAAAGACCTAAAAAATTATGAACACATAATAAATCATGAAGCTGATGGGTATATGTTTTAGAAATGCACATAAATGTTATTTAAAGGCTAAGAAAATTTCCATAGTACCTATCAAAATTATTATAAAGTAGAAACTGATTGATAAACTAATCATCGAATTAAAAAAATAGACTGTCAATTTAGCCCATGGTTGTGTCGCAAAAAAAGGCCGAATTCGGAATTAGTTAGGAGAAAGCTGGAAACTGTTTTAATACCTTCAGTTTAGGTCTGGAATGAACATAATAAGTGTCCCCCCTCCTGCTAGGTGAGCTTTAGCCGCTGCGTGCAGATTTGTAGTCAGAAAATAGGACTTTTTTTTAATAATCGAACAATATCTCAAAACAACTCATATTATCAAAAACATTGAAATACAAAGGTTATAGAGCTTGAAGTTCTGAATAAAATGAGTACCAACACTTATTATATTTAATGAAAATTAAGATCACAACTGCGCTTCAAAGTTTTGTCTAGATCGTTAATCAAGCGCTTGAAGCGAGACCCGGCCTCCAATTACTATATATACATTTCAAATTTGTTCAGGAAGCTTTTATAATTATTCCAAAGCTATATTTAGTATATTTTGAGGGGGGAACCACTGTCATTATGATTTAACAGAGGGAAACATCACACGAAAGCTTCAGAAATGGTCGAGAACTTGTTTATTAATTAGAAGCAACAGACTTCTCAACCGATGGGAGTTCTTCAAAATGACTCAAAGCTTCTTCTGCATTTAGGTATATGCGCAGCATTTTAAATAAATTACTGGTTATTTTGCAAAACAAATCTTCCAAAATTATAAACTGCGCCTTAAATAAAAAGAAAATTATTTCAATAAAAAAGTACCATGAACGAAATTGCCACGAAAGGAGAAGAGTAATATAATACTAACTTTAAAAAAAAACCCTGAAGATGAGAATTCTCAGTTCTCTTTCAAGTAAGCAAGTTGCATTGCGCAAGGGACATTGTTGCTGTTCTGGCTGATTAATGAATATTTACCCATCTGGGCATACGGAAAAGACGTGTCCATATCATCTATCGATAGTTAAAATTCAAACACAGAGAGCGGATGCGTTGATGACGTCGCTTTCGCAGCACACCGCTTAGTCCCAATGATACGTAACGGAATAAATATGATGTTTCACAGCTTTTTTAGCAAGAGAAAAACTTTTTCTAAGCCTGTCTTTCTGTGGAAACGTTGTTAAAGAGTCACATATCAAGAAGAAATCAAAATATGGAATGTTTAAGAGATTTTAAGATAGAGATTAAAGAGGTCTTTTCTTTTTCATCTATAAATCCAAAGTTTCCGAACATCAGGATCTTTCGGAAATAAATGAAAAGAAATTTTTTTGCCTTCCGAAATTTCTCGAATGCATCGAACATCCGATAACAGCATAACCATGCATTGTATTAGCTTTAAAACAATAGTTTTATCACATTTTCTCTGAAAACAACCGTTTTAAATCTTTAGCTTTCGAACTAGAGAAAAATTAAACGGGATTTAACGTAAACGGAAAAAACGGGTAATGCCTATTAGTCGTTTCACTTCCAAGGTGAACGTTCACGATAAATTTATTCCTGTGAATCCTGACACAATTTCAAAATAGAATCTCTCTCCTAAAAAAGTATGATGCAGAGTTACAGAAATATTTTGAATTTGAGCTGGTTCCATTTCCATTGTCACTGTTTAATGAAGGAGGATTGCGCAATACCCGCAAGTAAGTATTTTATGATTTATTTTCTACTGCGACTGATGTGCATTTCACTTCAGCATGTTATGTTGTTAATGGTGGATTTCTCTTACATCGTGTGTTGTGGCGGGCAAAGGAATCATTTTCTTTCATCCTGAAGAAATATGTTGAGTATGCCAAAAAGTACTTCAATGAAGGGGCTTCAATAGTTTTTTTTATGGTTACTCTGAAGATGCAGCGAAAAGTACAAAATCCGTAGAACGTATCAGACGAACAAAGAAACACATAGCTGGTCATGTTATGTTTGGTGAATCGATGTCAGCAATCATGTCCCAAGAGAAATTTTTATCACATGATAAGAACAAACAAAGGTTTGTAAATATGTTATGTGTTAAGTTTCAAAAAGACGGTTTTGTTGTGAAGTAAGCCCAGGAAGATACTGATTATCTAATAATAAAAAATGCTCTAGATATAGAAAAAAGCTCACCATTTGTTGTGGTTGTTGGTGAAGGTATCAATATTTTGGTTATAATGACAGCATCCACTAATTCCGAAAACATTTTCTTCTTAAAGCCTGGGCGAGGTGAGGCTGGAGATACTTTATATTGTGCAGCAACCTTGAGCATTGCTCCACAACAATAAGGTACAGCATTTTGTTTCTTCATGCCTTCAGTGGTTGCGATACCACATCTGCTCTTTTCAGGCACGGGAAGAAGAAATTTTTGAATGTTTTGAACAGCACTGAACTGCAAAAAGTTGTGAATATATTCCATGATCAAAATGCATTCTCGTATGACATAGATGAATCTGCCGAGCTTTATTCTTAGATTGTCATGCTGAGTTTAAACTTTTTCAAAAATATCTAGTAAAAATAATTTCGATTTAGCGTCTATCCTTCCCACTTCAACAGCTGCACGTGAATACTCTTTCCGTGTATACCAACAGGTTCAACTTTGGAGTGGATTTTCCAAAAGCCCCTTAAATTGGGGTTGGAAAGGAACCAAACGTGGATTGTTCCCAGTCACCCCCACAAGAAGCCAGCTCCTCCAGCCTTTCTCTCTATGATAGCATGCACGTGCTCAAAAGGGTGTACTGTAGGAAATCTGGCATTAAATGATCTAGAATTTGCTATCGCTGCAAAGGGAAAGGGTGTACCAATTCTCCAGAAGATGATAACATCATTACTAACTCAGCTAACCAAGAATCTGAAATCGATATCAGGATGGAGGAGATAATTTCAGAAGTTGACTTGGAGGAAGAATGTAAAACATTGCAAGTGGAGAAAAGTGACTGTAAGCAAACCGTCATTAATGATTATGTGACTCACCTTCAACATTTAAAAAATTGAAATTGATCTAAAACTTTTTTTGTCTATTTAATATCACTGCAATTACACGTAGTTAAATAATTAAGGATTAGAATGAAAGTCATTGTTTTTCATTACGCTCTCAACCTTTGTTGAAATTTTCGTGTGATATTTTCCTTTATTAAATCATAATAACAGTGGGGTTTACCCTGAAAATATACTAACTAAAGAACAGAAATAGTTATAAAAGCATCCTGAATAAATTTAAAATGTATATTTAATAACTGGAGGCACGGTGAAAAGATAACTTGGTCCGTTCTCGCTTCAAGCGCTTGATCGATTTAGGCAAAACTTTGAAGCGCAGTTGTGAGCTTAATTTTCATTAAATATATTAATTGTTGGTACTCGTTTTATTCAGAATTTCGAGCTCTACAACTATTCAATTAATTCTATTTCAATGTTTTTGACAGCATGAGTTGTTTTTGAGATATTGTTCAATTATTGAAAAAAGTCCTATTTTCTGACTACAAATCTGCACGCAGCGGCTAAAGCTCGCCTAGCAGGAGGGGGGACACTTATTATGTTCATTCCAGACCTAAACTGAAGGTATTAAAACAATTTCCAGCTTTCCCCTAATTAATTCCGAATTCAACTACCCAACCACTGGGCTAATATTCACTTTTTAAGAAATTTGGATAAATTATTATGAATTCTATAAATTAACTGCATTTAAATAATTTTTTAAATAAACATCCAAATAGAAATTATAACTGAAACATAAAAGGACAAAGACGATACAAGGCTCTATTGTTATTCTTTTACTATAAGCTACTTTCGATAATTTAACTTTTATTTTTTTTATCTAACAAATTACTTCAAGTTGAGTAATTTCTTAATGAATATTTATCTGTATTTTTAGTAAAGATAACAATTCATTTTTATGAGTGTCAAGTTTCCTGACAAATAACCCTCCATTAAGCGCGTGAAAGTTTTTTACTCGGTTAGGCATGTTATATATGTTCCCCATTTTCTCTTCCTTTTCTTCCTATAAATATTTTTTTCTCAGATAAAGCATATCAGTTGCAAATAAAATTCATTGAAATTATTTAAAATATTTTTAATGTAATATTAAACTAAGTAATGTGCCAGAATTGCACATAAAAAGCTTAATAAGCCGTTCAAGAAGTAAGCATTGTTACAGACACAGCGAAAGAAGAATGATGAACTGCCAATTCATGTTACACGGTTGGACGCGTGGGATACATATGTCCTCTATGTGCCATTGTATAATCTTATTTCATGTGAACTTACAATTTGAAGTAGAATGACCTTGATATTATTCCTAAGTTCTTTTTTTTAGCTTTTCTTGAATTTCACGAAAGCTCTTCAGTTTCCACACTACATGTGAATTAACAAATTAAAGAGCGTAAAATTCCCTACAAATACATTCTTTTAGTTTTCTACCAGCTTTAATATTTTCTCAGATAATGGCTCTAAACAAATTTTTGATTTCCAGTAATTTACCACCCCCTAGTCCATCGAAATGGCACATTACCTATCTAAAAAAAACTTTTTGAGATGAGCTCTCATTTTAAAATAAATTCGTAGTTCCAACATTTTAAATTTTTTTATTCATTTTTGAAATATGTCACTTCGTTTGTATACACCCTGTATTAATATCCCGTTTTGTAGTTTTGTTGCAACACCATGGCTATTTTTGAGCGGCTACCGTCCTTTTCTACTGCGGTCAGATGATGAGACTAACCATCTCCTCAGACTTCCACATCACACCAGCGGAGGGTGTTTGACCTATGAGGTCAGATTTAGAGTGCACCAGGCGAACTTCGTGGCGGATCATCAGTGGAATCGGATTTCGAACCTAGAAACCTCCTACCCAGGCAGATAAATGATATTTCAACGATACCCATAATCAGTGGCCTCTAATTCAAATTAGAATAAATGTTTTAATGGTTAATATATAATATACTAGTAAGGAGATAACCTATGTTATATAAATATATATTTTTGTTACGTCCTCTGGTGTATGTGCCAGTCGGCGGATTGAGGGGTGTTTACTAAAGGCCCGCCATACATCTTCATATTTCTTAAAGAAGATCAAGTTATATGAGTCATGCCGTAATTTATAAGCAACCGCTGATAAGTAGACAGCCTTACGTTGCCATTCGGAAGGAATTAAGGATCAATCTGATTCATTGTGAGAAATGTTAAATATTTGCAATGAAAAACATTTTAAAATTGCGGTACATTCATAAGCAACAGTAATATCTCAACAAGCAGCAAATTTATTTTTCAAGCAGTAATAACTGGGGAATATTGTGAGAAAAGAGAAAAAATGTGTAGAGCTTCAATAGTTTTCGACAATGTTCGACAGTTCGTGTTTTATATAAAATAATATTTTATGTAAAGCACCACATATTCGTATTTAGGGTTTTCACTATTATCAGAACCATTTATGTATTTCATTATAATATATAATCGCTATATACTTATTATGTCACTAGCTTTGTCGGGCATGTAGAGTCATGGGAAGTGAGTTCCGCAGTTAACTCCTTGGCTCCCATGTATCTACTAGTGGATACTTGCCAAGTGCATTGTTAAAATCCATGTATCCTCTAGTGGATACATGATATATAATAGTATAAAACCACATGTAACCAAAGCAGGAGACATTAGACACTGAAATTTACTGTATTGGGATTGAAATACATACATATATTCTATATGCTGGGTTACAAGAATTGTTATGCTACAAACTTCCATGATATTGCTCAAAATATTCACGGGTACAAAACGATTTTTGACATGCATTACAAGAATAAATAGTCAGTTTATTTTTTTATTTATGTTATAATACACCCAGCATCTATTTCGCTTTTTTCTTGAACCTTCCAAGATATTATCAACAAGTACATGAAGTTTGTCAGGTGTATATTTAGTATTGTATCATCCTTCAATTTTGCATAATTATCAACATGCTTTGGAAGAATTTCATCACAGGCTAATAGAGTAAAATATTTTAGCCCTATTTTGTTTGAATGATAGATATTATTAAACACATTGACATTTAGAAGCATTCTATGGATAATATAGAGTCCTAATTTTTAAAACCATGCGTAATTTTCCCTTGCACAATTATAAGGCTCCAATGCTTGGTCAACTGAATCGACATCACCCATATTTTCATTATAATGATGAATATGTTTCGGTTTTATATAATAGCCTTTGTGATATACAGTTTTTTCTACAAAATTGGTAGACAGTTTTGTTGTGAGCACATACATATCACGTCTGTCTCGAAATCTTACCAATAACATGTCACCGAATCGGTGAAGGTGATAAAGGGGGAAATCAGGGTTCACGGCGTGCGTGAAGGTAGCGCCGTCTGGGAGCCAAGGGGTTAAATTAAAATAATACTTCGTTTATTTATGAAGCAGCATTTCACTTGTGGGGCGATCATGTGATTTTATTATCTTAGTTGATATTCTCCATGGTCAAAGTCGGGAGAAACGCAGAGAGCACATCGCTGTTAAAGAATATAGAGAGAAAGAGAAAGATGGCGGCGCTGATACCTTAATATACTGATGAAAAATGAAACGTCCGCGTTAAAATCCGGTTGAATCTGAACGTCTATAAGTTTAAATTGCAGTGTTTTTATACTAGAATTTAATTAGAAATAATGAGTTTATAACTTCAAAAGTTAAACAGCGTTTTCAAAAATAGGATAATTCTAAATCATTACATATACGAATATTTCATTAACAGAAATTGCCGTGCTTTTATTTTATTTTTTCACCATTAGACATTGATGAAGCATTGGGTTGAAATATTATTGGAGAATCCTAATTTAAGAAGCTTATAAGAAAAATGTATTTCTTTTTATACTCCCCACAATATAATGGTTTCAGTCTTGGCTTTAAACCTGTGATAGACACTGAAAAACGCTTTTAAAATTTTTCGCATGTTGATAAAAAAAATTAACTTTTAAAATAATGCGAAATGAATAAATAAATTTCAATGTGTTATATGTTAATGCATAGATTCGCATTTTCCTAATAGTGTATTTTCAAAGAAAAAATCAAATTCTTTAAATCATTTTTTACATAAATTGCACTTATAATTAAAGTTCTATTGAAAAAACACTCGAGACGGTCTTGGGGCTCTAAACGAAAAAAGATTTCACTAGTATGTAGTTCAAGTGATGCTCTCAGGGAAAACTGAAAAAAAAAGAAAAGAAAGGGTTTGAAAAAGAAAAGGAAACATCATTTAAATTTACCCTCAACAATGGCACTGCAACATTATCTAAGGGGATTTCACGACATTAGCACGTTTTTTCATTACTGAAGCAAAATTGAATAGTACATTTGAATATTTTTAATTTAAATAAAAACACTACCGAAATTCAATTCTGAACGAAAAATCATTATTTCAAAGGAAAAGTTTTAAAAATACGTGCATGAAAACTGTATTTTGAACGAAAAAAAGTCTTAACGTTCAGAATTGTAGTTTGGAAGAGTTTTTAGTGAAATTAGAAAGTACTCAAATGAACTATTCAATTTAGCCTCCGTAAATCTTCAAAACTCGCACAACGCCAAAAAAAATCTTCAAAACTCGCACAACGCCACTTTTTACAAAATAGTGAAATAATTTTCTTTCCATTCTCTATCTGTTTTTTCTCTGTTTTTCCCAGAGCGCATCACTTGTACTATATAAAACTGAAATTTCGTTTCGTTTGGAACCATAGATCCGTATCTAAAGCCTTCTGAATAGGCGAACGTCAATTATGAAAACTCTGTATTTAGAACCGATTTCCCCCCAAAGTAACAAAATTTGTGATTTAAAGTTGGTTTCAGGACTGAAGACGTTACGATATATAAATTGGAACCATATACACGTATCTAGAGCCTTCTGAATTGACGAACTTTAATTATAGCAGCCCTATATTTAGAACCGATTACCCTAAAAAGTAGCGAAATTTATAATTTAAAGTTGGTTTAAGATCTGAAAAGGCATATATAAATCATAGCATTAAAATAAAATACTCACCACTTATTCCAGCTCCTACAATGATAACTTCGGCATCCATATCGGAAATCAGAAATCAAAAAATGAGGATCAGCATCAGATTAATTTTTAAGGTCATGAGAGACACATGCAATGACATTTTATTTTCGTTCTCGATTTATATGTTCTCGAACTTATCTTATCAGTCTGATAGGAAGAAACACACTCAGAAAATAACACTATGGAATTCCTGGTCAAAGATAAGGATAGAAAATGCATTTTCATGAAAAAGTAAATAGATTCTCTCCTATGTAAAAGAGATGGATTTGGTACTAAAATGAAATAAATTGCTGACATTTTCTTTAAGCTTGCAAAAATAGCTTCTCTGGATGAATCAGGTGCGCCATAGATTTACATAGATATACGGGGTATCCCAAAAAAGTGGAACAAGCGTTTATTTCCTTAAATATTGATCCTAGATATATGCATCCAAATACAATGTTTCCTCAAATAATGTAAGAATTTGTATGAAAATATTTCCATAGAACAGGAGATTGATAATAAAAAGTTACAAAAATTAAATTTTTATGCGGCCTTCCGTAGAGCAAATATATGCACATACAAAGTTGCACACTTCTATCTGCGAAACATACAGAGATATAAGAAGACAAAATTATTGCTTAGACCACTTTTCCATACCTGTCACTGCTGTTTGATTCAACTTTCGATGTAAGTTTTAGAGAGAATATATATGTTTCAAAAAATTATTTAGAGGGCGGAACGAGGAAATAATAATATATTTGTTAACTCTTGTTAAATCATAAAAAGAGTCAAATAATACAGTAATTGAAGTATTTAGAAAAATAGTTCATCTTGTAAATCTTCAAAATAATTCACAGTGACTTATCAGCAGTGAGTCTCTTCTTCCCAGAAAGAAGCAGCGCTATAAAAATATTATTAGAATACAATTGAAACACAATTCCTCAAAAATATATTTACCTTTAAATGGTCCAAACTTGAAGTTGTAATTATCTGAATTGTATTTTAGAAAATCTTTCTTTAGTGATTGGCTCTAAACAAAAGAAATGGAATATGTAGTATCCAGCCAAGTTCACGTTGAGTCACTATGAAAGTGAATGCAAAACCAAAAATTAGTCAATCAAAAAAAATCCAGGGCGCGAAGGTGAACCATGGGTGAGATTGAAGTAGTAAAAAAACACATTAGTTGGCCTAGAGCAAAACAGGAGCATCGAAATTCCAGTTCTGTCTAAGTTCTAAGACAGCAGAAATAGCTGTTCGCCTTGGCTCATTATGTCACTTATTGTATGCAAGGAGCGAATTTTTTGTGGTTTCCAAAACTATTTGTTGTGCAGCCTCATCCTATATCTGTCTCCTTTTTGTAGTCATTTTGTGAATTTTTTCTCGTTTTTATCTTTTTTCGTTGATAATTGAACTCTCAGAGTGGAAAGTAAGCAAATAAGATAAAAACGGAAATACGAATTTTTAAAATAATTTAAGTGAGTTCTGTAACTCTGCAGACCTAATGGACGAGTCGCCAATGCTTTTAGGTAAAGCGTAATAATACTCACAGCACTAAGAGCAAATAATTCAGTATTCTGGTTCAATATTAGACTATTTTCCATTTATACCTTAAATTTTCATTTTCTGAAGTTCATTCCCTTTTAATATTTACTCGATAGATGCAACTATCTGCAAATGAAACTGAGTAACAGTATGTGTCATTGGCAAATGTTTTAAATCCTTCATGATTGAATGATGTACTACTTGACAAATATTTGCATTCACTGCTTTCTATGTTGAATAAATTTGCATTTCTGCAATAAACATCTCCATATAAATTTGTGAACAGCCCTTGAAATTAAAAAAAAAATTAGTTTCTAAAATTGAAATTTAAAATTTAAAGTTTTGCGGATAGGATCGTGAAACCTAATCTATACATAGATGAGTGTAAGAGGAACATTACGCTCTTTGATACTTTTGCTCGACGGGGAACGTACACAAATCAGATTTTTTAAAACTTTTTATTTTCAACTTCCACAGAACCCAAAGTGTTTTCACACAAATTACTACCTTATTTGACGAAACTTTGTAGCTGGAAGTATATGTCTAAGAGCAATATTTAAAGAAATAAATGATTGTTCCACTTTTTTGGGACTCCCTGTATATATACAAATAAAAGTGAAGCTTATAAATAGGTTGAATGTTATATAAATCCAAAATAGTCAATAGATGCTCTTTAAATTTTGATCGCAAAACTCATGAAACAAAAGGAAAGTTTTAGTGAAGGTTTCGTCAAATTTGTTAAATCGCTAATTTTTTATTAGTTAGTAACTATGTTTCCACGCGCTGAAAAGAGTTTTTCGTCTTTACTCTTTTCATTCCTATTCAAATAAATTATTGCATTAAAACGTTTTAATTATTTGCCTCTCAGTAACCCCATATAATGTTTCATTAAATTTTGTATCATCGCAACTTACGGGAAAAAATAGGCTTTCTTTGGTTTTTAAACAACGTTTGCTACATTTTACTTTAGTTTACATATATTAACGTCCCGTTTTGTATCAATACGTGGGTTATTTTTCGGAGGACCTCCTAATTTGTGATGAAGAGGATGATACCTGAGCCAGTATCCTCCTCTCCAAGCTTCCGCATCACACCAGTAGGCGGGCTTTTGACCCATGACATCAGCTTTAACTCGCACCAGGCCCGATCTTTAGTGGAATGTAGTTTCGAACCTGGGATACTCCAACCCCCGAAGCCGAGATCCTACTAACCCACGCGCTACCCTAGGCAATTTTTCGAGAAGCTGCAAGCTTTAAAAACAATTTTGGTTCAACTGCTATTTTCACTTTAATTAAAAATAAACTTACAAGCTGTAAGAGAATATGGAACATTATAATATTTTGTTTAAATGTATTATTTAGAGTTTTAATGTTTTATTATGTATTGATAAAGTTTCCTAAAGATTACTAAAGTAAAACGTAGCTTTCATAAATACATGTATTTTTTTATATTACCTTATTACAAAGCAAAAACTAGGTATGAAAATATTTTCATCCTGATCAACGTCAGATAATATCAGCTAGTACGACAAAATTCGTGGAGTAAAACTGAAAATTGTTATAAAGAAATAATTCTCTTTTAATTTATCATATAAGAATGGAGAACTTCAGAATTTTTTAAAAACACGTGAAAGCCATCCGTATTTGTAGAAAAAATCACTCTAATTTCAAATATGCAAGTGAAATTTTACAGAAAAATTTATTTATTTAAATATTGAGAGCGAAAGATGCACTGAAATAGCAGGAATCATGATGCAATCCGAAACGCACTCTCATTGGCCGAGTAGATTCTGACGCCAAGGGTGCCTTCCTTCGCATACTTCTCTTTCGCTAGTTCTGTACTCTGCTTTGAATCAAGGCGTTTGTACCATCTAATATTTTAAAAGTGAAGTTTTTAGCTTTTCTACTATTCAACGTTCAATTTCACAATGGATATTGGTTTTGTAAAAGCTAAATCGGATAATTTGCCAAGGATTGATTCGACAATGATGGCAATGTATTTCAAGAAAAATTCGGATCTTATGATGGCTGAGATACGAGGAATAAAAGCACAACGGTAAGATTTCTCCTTTTTTTGTCTTATAATTACTTTTTTCCCCGTCCGATTTTAAGATTCTCATTTATTACAAACTTAAGTCTAAAGAGTATCCTTTTTCAAAAAAAAAAAAAAAAAATTGGAGGCAGTATTAATAAAATGTAATCAATGACTTTTTCAGATTATATTATTAAATAGAATCTGATTTTTAAAAAGTCATTTTAGCAAGAACTATTATTTCAAACTTTTAAAAAATTGATATTTTTGAATTTTTTTCAAGGTTTATAAATTACTTAATTTTTAATATTTTTTAGCTATTTTAAGTTTCTTGGATTACTGGAAACAAAAGTAACCACGAAAATGAAGATCTGATTATTTTTTGAAATTTAATAATTATTTTTGTAACTAAGCCTGAAAAAAACTTGA
This sequence comes from Araneus ventricosus, assembly GCA_013235015.1. Lineage (NCBI taxonomy): Eukaryota > Metazoa > Arthropoda > Arachnida > Araneae > Araneidae > Araneus > Araneus ventricosus. The sequence goes on from BGPR01000575.1 coordinate 450,397, forward strand.
ACATTTTAAAAATATTAACTTTGGTAACTTAAAAAAAATAATTAGAATCTCGGGCCAAAATCCGTACTAATTCTTATAGTATATATATAATAATCAACATATATAATATATATAATAATGTATATTATATGATATATATATATATATATATACAGTGAAACCTCTCTGAGCGGCCACCCCTCCGTTCCGAGAAAATTTGGCCGCTCAGAGGGGGTGGCCGCTCTGAAGGGTTTTGTTACAATTACAAGATAATTGGTATAATATATAATATAAACAAATCTGACGCATATTTCTTATTTAAAATGAAGTTTGAGACTTATCTAAAGAGAAAATAGCACTTTATTTAATGAATGTTTACATTTTTTTGAAAAAAGGATACAATTTGTTGCTGTTTTAAGTTTTTACTCTTCTCGGAAACAACTATTCTTTCAAATTCGTTTTTCATTGCGTAGGAATTTCCGATCAGTTCATCTATTTTCTCTAAAGTCGCTTGAGTTGAAAGTTTAGCTTGCTGACGATTACAAACCGTATCAGAAAATTCCTCGTCAGAGCCTGAAAGGCACAAAAATTCATTTGTAAAAACGTTTATATACGCAAAAATAATGGTTAGTTAATTTAAATCAATCTCAAATTAATTCTATATTGAATTAAAAGTATTTAAAAAAACGCTTTCCTTCGGCAGATTCGTTAATCAAAAGGCGTTCCTCCCAATCGGCACTGTAATCATCAAAGCACTCCACTGCTGCTTCGTGCTGGAAGGATTCGGGATCGTACTCTATTACAGCAAGTTTCGAGAGCTCTGCTAATTGATCTTCCGTCGTCGAATAAATCTAATTGTCTCTCGACTTCTCTGCTACTGATTCCACAGCTAACGAAACATTCAGTGATCACTTCTTGACCTATTTTTTTCGGCTGCTTCACCCCACAGTGATCGAAAAGCAATGTTATTCCGTATGCGAAATCTGTCCAGCCACCCATTGCTGGCGGAGAAATTTTCAATTTCCAAGCATCCGCAAGTTCTTTTACCTTGTGTTGAATCATAGGTCCACTGACAGGAATTTTCTTCGCCCGAACAGTTTTAAATCACTACAAAACACTTATGTCGACATACTTTTCGTGTCTCATCCGTTTGACACCACGAAATTTGAAGTCTTCGTACTCTTTCAAATTCAAATCTTTTTCTTTAATGATTTTGTTAATTTGCGTTCTTCCGCAGTAAAATAATTCAGTTAACTTTCTCGCCGATTTGCCGTTCTCATATTGACGCAGAATTTCAATGCGCTGCTCGAGATTTAGGAAAACGGCTTTGACATCGTTGCAACTCAGATCACTGAGCATCTAATTAAACAAGCGTGAATAACATTTTTGCTCCAAAATTATCGGAATCCGCTAATAGCCAATAGGAAGCAAGACGTACAAACGAACTAACGACCTCCCTTAACCTGACTTTGAGCCTTTCGGCTCAAGGTTAGAAACATGAAGTGAGTAGATTTTGCTGAAAAATGGGATGGGCGAATCAAACAGGTGGCCGTTCAGAGGGGTTGGGTGGCCGTTGCTAGGGGTTATTTTAACATTAGGTCTATGGGCCGAAAAATACGTGCCACGAAAAATTGGCCGTTAAGAGGGGTGGCCGTTCGAAGAGGTTTCTCTGTAATAATCAACAAAAATTAAACTTTGAGAAAAATGCATTTAAGCTTTGTAAACGCAATAAACAAAAACTAATAATGCTTGCAGAGCTCTAATTTTTTAATGTGTTAAGAGTGTGTTTTAATGTGTACCTAAAATTTAGAAATATCCAGAAATATACGAATTTCCCTCGAAAACTTGATTTTTTGTGTGATAAAACTATAAAAAAAACTTTCTGACTCAACTATAGAGAAGAAAAATCAGTAGTAATATAGACAGCTGTTGTTTTACAGCATTTAAAATTACTTGTTTTCACAAATAACTAATGTCCCCCCCACACACTATAGAAAATATTAAATGTCTCAATAAAAATTGGTACTATTTCATTAGCAGGATAGCAGCCATCACCGAATAAAAATGTTGGCCTAAGAGATTGTAGAAATAAAAAAAGGAACAATCAAAATGTTTACTGCTGTTGGATATATAAGGTTTCTATTAATGGTGTGCAGCGTTATAAGGTTGTTATAATTTGCACGAGTGCTTAAATTATGGCTGCTGTCCTGTTAACAGAAAATTACGCAAAATGTTTTGTGAAAACATATTTGGAATTCAAAAGTAAATTTGCACCATCACAAAAAGCTATGAACTTGAAAAAAAACTATATAAATTTATAATAATATGCAAACCAGACCAAATGCGACTGATCTAGAAATTTAAGTGTTGCCATCAACAAACTCGAGATGCACGATGAGATAAATTTATCCCACCTTTTCTCAACTATAATAATTGATGAGCAAACTAACTTTTTGAAGACTAATTTTGATTTTCATGCATTCAGTGAATATAAAGAATTTATTTTGCATCAAAAGTTAATTCTGCGAATTATTTTGTTGAACTACAAATGAAAACGAATTTTATTATAAAAAAAGTCGTGTATTTAAAATAATTTTTAAGATATTCTTGCTAATTTTCAATAGTACTGGTAATTTTTAAACAAATATAAGAAACATTTGAATATCCATTTAAAAAATTTATGCTATAAAATAACATGAGCAAGTTTTTTTTAAAAAATGATTCTTAAAGAAGGTGGGATCTTCTATTTTTACCCTTTAAAGGGCCATTGCCCTTCAAAGGGTAAAAAAAAATAAATTCCACGTAATCAAATGGGAAAAAGCTAATTAACTTTAACTATTTGCTTTAAAACATCTTAATTTTTTTTTTGCTCCTAACCTCACCTTATACTTCTTTTAAAAACAAAAAAGATATCAAATTCTGAATTTACTGTGCTTCATGATATACAATTTTAATAGGTATAATATAGATTAATAACTCACATCAAAATGATCTCCACAGACATGACGAAAGCTGCTTGTTGATAATTCCGGATTTAGCTTCGGATCTCTCTTCATCGCTTTACACAACTTTTTGCGAATAACATAATTTTTTGGCACATTGATAAATAATTTATCGGGTGCCGTTACTGTTGTATTACGACATTTAGGAACAATACAATACTTGTATCTTTCCGACATTATTTTATCTGATGCGATAGTAGGAGAATATAGAAAAAAAGAGAATCTCTATAGAGTGCGAACGGGAAGGAAGAGTGTGTCTCCCCTGTCTGGCAACTTTGACGTCAGACCCGTTTCGCACCAAAATGGATAGTTTTTCCCGCGCTTTCTGAGAGTCGAACTTTGATTGGAAATTTTTAAAAAACAAAACTGTCTAGAATTTTTTTTAAAAATGTTATTGTTCGTTTCGAAGCATTTTAAATCGATTTAAAAAATAAAAAAAAATCCTGAAGTTCCCCATTCCTACCTTCCTTATCCTTGGTCTACTCCCTCCTTAAAAAAGTAAAAATAATTTTTATTTATAAATAGAAGTATTATATAGAAACAAAATTCGCGGAAATTGTTTTGAATCAATTTTGACACTTATTCTCAAGAAGATTGTGGTGTTACTTTTGGGGTAGATAAAAATATGAAAAATAAGTAACTGAAACGAAAATAATAAAAGATAAATTTTGCGAATCGAGAAATAACGTAAGATAAAGAAGATAAGTTTTGCGAATTCAGAAATAGGTCGACTAAAAATAGGTAAGTTTTGTTCGAGATATATCATTAGATTCTTTCAAATTATCTTGTATACATTTGAATCGATGATTACAGAAGTCACATGTGTCAATGATATCAAACTCCTGGGGGTTTATAAAGGTTATATATAAGAAGACATAAATATTATTTTACCTGGTTAATTTTATTTACCTACAGTATGATTTTATTTGAGCAGTGTTAATCCATTTTATAATAAAATGGTCGAGGCACCCCAGAGTTAATTTAAAATTTTGCGGTTTCTGCAATTTCTTTTACTTTTTCCTGCAGTGAATGAATGAAATAAACACGGAAAATAAAAATTAAAAATTGAGATGCATTATTTGTTATGAATATTTATATATTATGCATGGTATAAGAATGAAAATATAATATTTTTTAATTGTATTGTTAATATTGATAGTTAATAATATAATCGTGCAAGAAAAAGCATATAGGCTCTTCTACAATATCTCAGGTTCTGAATCGTTGCACATCTCGAAATGAGTATTGTATAGGGGAGACTTTATTTATAGGAATTTTTTGTGTAATGATACATGTAAAATTATTAATTAATTTTATATAATTTATATTTAAACAGTTTTATTATAATTTAATCGCTATTTCAGTTGCTTTTGATAGCATCTTATAACCGGAAATAATAAGTCTCACGATTTAGGAGGATATTATTCTAATCCTTCCTTCGGGCGCGCGCATGTGAGAGATACACTATATAAAATTTTCGTTTTACATCTTTTTACCAGAGAGTGTTACGAAGATCTGACATTGGCTTGACCTTCCAGCTCCTTTCGACGAACTATTAGTCAACGTTTCGAATTCGAGATATTAATAGGAATGTCAATAGGACTCTGCGAATCTGTTATTTGTATTTCAGAGATATGCGCGACCGCTGCTATGAAATGGCTGTAAATCTAACTTCTTGCCTTTTATATCCTAATTTCAATTGTTTTTTACCTCCATATTGTCTTTGCAGTTTTACATTAAAAATGTAAATAGTTCAGATGAAAAATTTTCACTTTCATTTATTTTCTTTTCACTTTATACAGCTAATTATTTTTTCATTCCATATTGATTTTGAGTTTTATGTTTACATTGTTTCCATTCCTTTTTAAACAAAAAATGTTTAACCCTTTCGCGTTCATTGCTTTCGCAGTGAAACCATACATTTAGTATTTTTTTACTACGCATGTGCGAAATGTAGCGTCATTTTTCTTTCATCACTTAAGAGCCATATATATAGGGCATTTTATATAAAAATTCCAGTTCAATACCGTTAGTATTCACAAGGATATCGCCATCGCAAGAGCGAAATTACTTTTGATCTGTAAGAAAAACCAAAGGATGAGGATTCTTGCACAAATTGATACTTTTAAAATTGAATCTTCGAAAGTAATATTGAAGTTTATGAAGGTTGAATATCCTGAATACTCAAGTATACTTATAAATTAAATACGTGATTTAATTGCATTTCGGTGATAACTTTTCCGGAGGAAAAGTAGCCCGTTACCGTTCACTGGTTTCACAGTGAAACCACAACTTTCTTGAAAATAAAAAAAATTTTAATTTTTATCCTTTGCATAATTATCATGAGCTACATGTCTAATACTCATTTTTGAAAGAAATTTAGTAAATTTCAAAACGAAACATGTAGTGAACTTCAATGGGTTTTAAGAATTGAACTTATTAACCCGTACAGAATTACAACCTAAATTTAATAATTACACTCCTTAAAAAATTATATTTTGCGATAGCGTATCTAGGAAATACGTGCTACCTTTCATGTTGGTATGAAGGGTGTGGCTGCTGGAAGGTTGAATATGTAAGATGGTAGTAATTTTTCTATAAATGAGAATGAATTTTTTTGTAATATTTATGCAACTACGGCACCCACAGACAACGCACGAGATGATTTGCTGGGTTAACTTCTCATTTTTGAAGCCATACTAAGGCTATTTTGAAACGAACTTCGAACTATTCAGATTTGTTCAAATGAAGAAATATACATCTGAGGCAGTATTTACACAATAAATTTCAATACCACACCAATATATGGACATATGGCCCAAGGCATTTACAAGGCATTACATTTACTATAAGGCATCAGGGTAAGCTAGATGGTGGATCTTCGGTGGCCACAGATTGGGAAGCTGAGATTTTTCAATGCTAATAAGGAGATTCCAAAAGTAGGGTATACCGGGGCTAGTTGGGACGTTTTATATTCTAATAATTTATGAAAAAAGGAAATTCAAAATTTTAAAGAGTTTTTAAGCTGGCACTATTAGTGAACCTTTCGAAATAATTCACCATAATAAAATTTGAATATATTAACTATCAGTATTAACTTAAAACCTCAAACTGACGCCAAGTCGCTTGGCCCCGTCTGCCCCGACTGAGGGTAAGTTAAGCCACTAATAACATGGAGCGACTATCACAAAATATTCTTCTATACTATTATACTTCATTAATTTAAGTAACGTAGTTGTGTTATTATCCACATTATGTGTATTATATAAAATTTTGTGCATTTCTATTCAATAGAAATTTAGATACAGCTTTTATGGTCATCGTCAAATAGTATTGCGTAATTATAATCAAAATTGAGTCCGCATAGTTTTCCATAACAAGTATCTTGCATAATAAATCCGGTAAAAGTCCATAAACGTACCCATGCGAAATGGCCCAACTAGCACCATATTGACATTATTTGTTCCTCATGAGTGTAGGAATTTATTCTAAAGACATTTAGATAAGCAAACAAGCCCTAAGGTAACAATGAAGAATTATCTTTCTGAATATTATTTGTAAAAATGGAAATTATAATTTAAGAGCAAGGAAGAAAACGATTATTTATAAGTGAGGAAATTTTCTCAGCACAGCAAAAAATTTAAAAAATTCTTGCTGGTACTTTAATGAACTCTGCTTCTTCAATGATGCTGATGTGGAAGAAAGAAGGCGGGATAATACATACTTGTCTGGAATGGCAGCGTTCAATACCGAAAAGTATTAAAAATATTGCAACTGGCCCAACGTGCCCTATGGTCAACTAGCCCCGGTCTCCCCAAATCACTGAGGCCCAGAAGACAAAATATCTATCTGATTTTTTTCAATTATTTTAATTTAAAATGAAACACGGTGAAATTTAAATGTAAGCAAAAGTAAATTGTTGCATGCATATTCCTTGACACTGTTAAATGTGTAAGAAAAATTATCATAAATTTTATCCTAATATTTGTGAATTTTACTACAACTAAATTTCCGAAAATTCTTTCAAACATTTCACTTTGAATAACTTAAGTCAACTCTGACTTCTTTCGAAAGAAATATATTGCTTTAGGTTCCGATCAACCAACTTGAAAAGAGCGTTTGTCAACCACAGAACGCACCTACAAAAGAAACTCGACTCTTCACTTCTAACTCAGTTACAGAGTTCGATGGATGTTTTGTTATGATCAGTCGAAGCAGAGAATGTAGGATAGAATAGCATTTCTCAGCTGGTTCGTAGGAATATTTTGAAAGGCAAAGTCGATTTAAGAAATAACATCCAAAGCAAATTCAACTGATAAACATTCTGTAACAATGCATAAGAAATGTAGAAACCAACTCCAGAAATGTAATTTTGTTGTTACACATGCATAAAAAGTTGCTTCAAATTAAAATAAGTAATAGAATACATTTTATTGCATTAAAATCTCAGAAAACTAAATTTGCCCAAAAAATATAATAGTTTATTTTGGAAAACATTGGTAGGTATCTACTAACAATGCAATGCAAAGAAAAATATTTATTTTTATTTAGATATTTCTTCGTTATAAGGCCTGTTATTCTATATCGTGACGTTTGTGCCGGAATTAAATGTAAAGCTTGATTTATATATATTATTAAAAATCGAGTCCCAGCTACTACTCCATTTTAAGAATGGACAAAATATGAAAGGACGCGAAAGGCTAAAAAAATAAAATAATGGCTCTTTAGTGATGGAAGTGAAGATTTGTTCTTATAAGAAAAGCCTAACAGCTGCTGATATTGTCCCAGATACAGATGGAAATAGGTTTAGGTTTTCTTAATATTTTTCAATCATTTTTGTCGAGAGCAAACATTATACAGCGTAATTACAATATAATATTTGGATTTTGAAATGTGGTTATTCTTAAACATTTAAGTTACACTCTTCAATACTAATAAGCGTAATAAGAAGCAGATATAAAATTTTTATTTCCATACTTACACTTTGGAACTTGAGCCACCACATGCAGCCCATTTCTTAATTTATCAAGCGACGCTGGATTGGTTGATGTTGTGCTGACGACTTTGCACTTTTTACTTGCCCCCTTCCCGAGATCTCCAAATTTTGCAGATGTGATTTCTTCCGGTAGGGTCATATTAATACACTGTGTATATGCCATTGTTTCTGAATTAGGTACATGACTAACGCTTTTGCTTTGACTTCTCTGGGGAGAATTGGATCACCATTAAAATGTGTGTTGCTAAAAAAAGTAGGACTTGCAGAATATTTCTAATTATTCAAAAAAAAATTGATTTGCTTTTGCTATTTATTATGTATAGGTTACTTTCACAGTTGCAATACTTTTTAAAGAATAGTAAATTTAAATTCGATAATTATGTCTTTGTCGCATTGAATTTTAAATTGGCAGTTAAAGAGCTACTTTATAATCATTTATATAGCATTGCAAATGCTAATGAAAGTAGAGTTTAAAAAATCGAAGTATCGGTAATGGAAATCTTAGTTATCATACATTTATTCTGTCTATAATTTAACATTTAAGGCTTTGCACGACCCTTTTTTGAAAATCAGCATAGAATAACAATGCATTTAAGAACTTTATGAAATTGGAATTAAGGATTGTTCCTTATAAGTAAAATAAAAGTAAATTCAAATTTATTTTGATTACCAAGAACGTTAAACTGTCAGGTGTCATGGGGAACTCATTATTTATTACTGATTTTCATTCAAATGTAGATTGCTATTATTTTCAAATTTAATAAAATAACTCAAAATATTTTTCTCAAGCATGAATTCAAGTACAAAACATGAAGTATCACCATATTGCACCACTCCGTATATGTAGCAACTATAAGACATTGAGAAGAAGAGGGCAAATCGGTAAATTTGAGCTGTTTACTAATTTTCTGTACATTTCGAGATTGAGATTCAGAGTGAATGCATTTTGCTTTTTTTAATATAAACTGATTAAAAGTTTGAGAAGAAAATAAGGTTAATTGAAAAGAAAAGGAAAGAAAGCATAATTATTCTAACCCTTTTCTATTTCTTTGATTTAATTCATCGTGTTATTGTACTTCACAAAAATATAATAGAGATAATAATTTACAAAATGATTATCATAATAATTAAATTTATAAAAAGAAATTTATATCATCCATAAGCAAAGCTCATAAAATGAGATGTATTGTTCTTAAGACATGCTTTTTAGGTCTTCTATGATTTTTCTATAAATATAAATTTCAAATAAGGAATTAAAAAAAAAATTCATGGTATAATTTTTTTCATAATGTAAAGTAATGCAGTGAAATGTTTTCGACAGTTTCATTTTAAAAGCCTCTAAATAGATTGTTTTATTTTAAAAACTTTTTTCTCCATTTAAATTTGAAAATTGTAAACTTTTACAACAAATTATTGAAAGTTAGTACATTCAAAATGAGGAGAAACGGACAAATAATTTATTTTAATTACAGCAAAATCAATATTTATTTAATTAATAGTTGTCCAATTAAGTCAGGACACGAATATGAAATTCGGATCTGTAGAAACTTACAAATTCTGAATCTGCGAGCGTGTGCTTTATTGTCTTTTTAGCGAAAGAAATATTTTCGAAGCTGTTTCTTCTCAAATCATTCTGCCAACATGGTATTAATCTATTGCGTATTGGTGAAGCGAAGTGAAGTCATTGTGAGTAAAACGTATTGAAATGAAGTGAAGTGACAGTGTTTCGATTCAATACTGTTCCGATACTGAATGTGATGTTTTCGTGTTGTGATATGTTTTGTCTTTTGTGTGTGTGTCAAACATCTAATAAACATTTTCTCCACCATTCATTCCAACAGACGCGTCCTAGAATCTGCTGAGCGTGATTTTTATTCATTTATACAAATATATGGCGTGCGTGTCGACAGGACGAGCTGTGGATTTGCTGTGGACACGCTTTCAAACCGAAATGAACTAAGTTATGAAATTTTGAATCGAATTGAGCTGAATTTTGAATTTCAGCTTTGAAAAACGAAATAGATTGAATTGTGGATTCGATATCCCGAAGCAAAACGAATTGAAATGAATTCTGAATTTCAGTTTTGAAAACGAAACTGATTTAATTGTGGATTCTGTGTCCCAAAACGAATTTAATGTAAATTAGTGCTTTAAAAACTCAAAGAAAAAGACTGAGGACGACATTTTATCTCAGTTCGAAGAGATTCGAAACAGATTTATTGAAAAAAGTAAGTGATTTGAAAATACTTTCGATTTTACGAATACAAGTGAGTGACAAGGTTCAGAGACTTGACATTGGTCAGAATACTATTTCTGAGAAATTTCTGCAAATTGAAGATGGTGAATAGTTGTTTAGTGACGATCTAGAAGAATCTGAATTTGTAGGGACAGATTCTCAGAACTATGCGCTAAAGTAGATTCTAAATTGCAGGAGTTGCTCTCCCGAATGATAAAGAAACCAGGAAGTTTAAATTACCTAAAATAGAACTGAAAAAGTTTAGTGGAGAATCGAAAGATTATCTGACCGTTTGGAATTAGTTCAAAAAGATACATGACGACCAGAGTATTGTTGATGAAGATAAAATGCAATATTTATTCAAGTATATGCAACCATGATCCAAAGCTGAACGTTTAGGGCACATGACTACAATAAAGCGATTGAAAAACTAAAAGAGAGTTTTGGACGCGAGGACTTTACTTGTGCAGATTTATGTCAGAGATCTATTGAATTTAGTTATGAAAAATGCTACGACGGGAAGAGCTAAAGTAGATATATTGAGACTATACGACGAACTGGAAGGAAAACTTCGAGCCTTGGAAAGTCCCGGACGAACTCGGGAGAAGAGCGGCATTTTTTTTTTATTCCGTTGGTAGAAAGCTGTCTTCCTGAGGATATTTTGCTGATTTGGGAAAAAATAGAAATCATCATACAGTTGAGAAGAAAAAATTGAAGAACTTTAACAGATCTCATGAACTTTTTACGACAAGAAGTTCAAGGAGAAGAAATGGTGAACTTATCGCGAACTGATTTTGCAAGCAATCAGAACATTATGTTAAAAGAAAAACAAAAATTCGAGTTACTACCAACTCTACCGATTGCTTCTTCTTTGATAAGTTTCGAACATACAGGTAAGCAGCACAAATTATGTGTATTTTGTGAAGGTAATCATTTTAGTCATAGATGCTTTTCAGAAAAAAGTCTTAGACGCTAAAACACTATTGTTAAAGAAAAAAGGAATTTCTTTTTTTTGCTTAGCTCCAGACCATATTAGTAACTTTTGTGATAGGAAAAAAATTAAATGCTCTGTGTGTTCTCGATCTCATTTTGAATTAATGTGTGATAGAAACCGAATAAAAACAAGCAAGGATTGGAAAAGTATCCCTTTCGATCTCCAGCAGAGGCAAAACTTTTATTTGTAGAAGCTTTTCGTGAAAATTCAAGTCCATAGAAAAGGAAAAAAGCATCGTTTTTTAATTGACACTGCTTCTCAATCCTCATATATCAGCGAAAACGCGATTAAAGAGCTCAGCTTGAAACCGGTTCGTTACGTAACTGTGATTCATTCTTTAATTGGTGGAGTAGAAACGAAACCAAAACAGTATTATATTTATTCGATTGAATGGATAGATTTAAAAGGAAATTTTTCTTGTTGTTTTGAAATAATGTCCAAGACAAAAATATGCAGTTATATTCTTAGAATTGCTGAACCGCGAATTTTGAAAGAACTTAGGAATAAACAAATAGAACTTTCTGATCAGTCAGGCGAAGGAACTGAAATAGATGTTTTTATTGGAACAGATATACTGCCTTAATTGCTAAATACTAAGTAAATTAATTTAGAATCCAGCCTTATTGTCGTCGAATCGAAACTTGGTTGGTGTGTTAAGGGAAAGCCAAATTGAGCATGTTTAAATTAAATATTAATTCTTTAGCAACGCTGGTGATGCATGTTTCAAATGTTTCTCTGAGCGACTTTTGGGAACTTCAAATTTTGTTAATTAATCATCCGCCAAAAGTTGAAAGTGCGAAAATTACTTATGATGAACATTTGACTGATTTTAGAGAAAAATTTAACATTCTCCCACATGGTCGTTACGAACTAGAATTACATTTAAAAGACATTTTCCAAAATCTGCCAGACAATAAAGAATTATCTTGGAAGAGATACGACAAAATGATGCAGAAATTAAATTGTAATAATTTTCCTGATGTTTATCAAAAGGTTTTTGATGAATGTGAATAATACCTAATTAATTACTACTTGAAAAGGTTTCGAATAAACAACACTTTTGGTCTCACCCTTTGGAGAAGAAAGCTAAGATCGCGCGATTACAAAACCAAATATCCACGGAAAGCTGGTTAAAACGCACGTTATTAAACAGTGAAATACAAAATTCTAAGGAGCTAGAATCGCGTGATCACAAATATGGTGATATTGATGTGGAAATATCTACAGAAATCAACTTAACTTTAAGCTCACGTGTAATTAAACAGAGAAATATAAAACTATGCAACAGTCTAATCACCCTCGCGCTTTTGAATTTTGAAATATATTGCAAAAAATAGAAGCAAACAAAAGAACAAGCAAATTCTGTTTAAATTAACTTTCAAAATTGATTGAAAATGAGAGAAAAAGATGTGCGGAAATTGAACAGGTGTCACTCTGAAGCTAATTTTAAGATGGTGTGAGAATGAGCTTGCTCCCTTTAGGTGAAGCAAGCAACTATTTAATTGCGCAGTTAATTCTTCTAAGTACTAAGGAACATATATGCCAAATTTCGTTATAATCCGTCAAGAAGTGTTGAATTGTATGAGGTTCAAACAGACAGACAGACAAAACGCCGCCTGCACCCCCGGTGCCTATTGCACTAGGTAATCTTGCCGGTTTGGAGTCTCCTCACCGAAGAACCGCCCCTGAACAACTTTATTGAGCATAACAAAATTCAAATACATTTACAATAACGATGGGAATGGTACTAAATGAAGCAGAGTGTTCACAGACGAATTACATTGCTGTATACACAGGCAGGCCTCCGGCAGAAATTTGAGGCCCGTTCGTATGAGGTTTTGATACAGAATAGAATCATTTTATGTTATGATAATGTGACTTTATAATCTGGTTACACTAAAACATGAGGAAAACTTTTAGAGAAATTACTGTACGTAGGTCCATCATAGAACTAATTGGATTGAGAGGAAGGAGACACATTCAATGAAATTATTATCTCTATGTACAAATATGCTTAAAAAAGAAAAAATATATATTTGGTACATGTAGGACAAATAGTAATATAACTTCATACATTTTAATACATTTATGATCATACCAGGAAACTTATGCACAGAACATATGGTTCGACACGATACGTGATGAGACAATTTTAAGGGAATGCACGATGCTGATGTGCAATGGGCTGATAGGAAACTAAAGTCACTGTACTAATATTTTAGATTCTGTGCTAGCAATATTTGATGGGGGTGACACAATGCATTTGTGATATATATTTATGAGTATGCAATACTAGAATGAGCCTGTTGGATGAGGAACACAATAATTCTTCCTATAATACTGAGATGAGCTGAAGGAGAATGTTCATAGATGATTTAACTAACGATTATCCCACAAATCTGATGGATGACGCTTTGCAAGAATGTCCTCTTTTGGGACGAGGACATTGTGCATTATTCTTTCATTAGCGTGAAAGGGTAACACGATAAGGATTGGAATAACTAATGAAGAAGATGCAATATTAAATGAAACAATCAAAATGCAGAACACCATATATAGTATGAAGACGCTGTTCCGCTGATCTTGGAAGATATATGATTATAGTCCCCTTCTTTTTATATTATGGTCGTGTTGAGCAAGGTTGCCATGATGAGAAGGAGCAGCAGGGCTCTGCCTCTCTTGTTTTGTGGTTTTAATGTTTAACCTGAAGTAGATGCGCTTTTGCATGACTGGAAAAAGATTCTCTGGGCAGCAGACCGCTTCTTATCCGGCCTGTAGACGTGCTGGTTGCTATTAACGTGACGGATTATTGTACGGATCTTGTGTTTCGATTGGGTATTTGCTGCGACATTTCTGAACCAGAGCTTTTTATATTGCGGTGCCAGTTTCGTTTATGTGCCATGAAAGGGCCAGCAATACACACATAAGACAGACTGACAGATATAACACTGCAGCATACCCTCGAACTCGGAGCTTAAACGGCTCCCTGTCGGTTGGATGAGTATGTGTGAAACTTTATTGAAAAGCAAAAAAAAAATACATCATGAGATATAAAAACACATAAAATTATACATGAACAAAGAAGAATATAATGAAAAGTAAATAGAGAGGGTTACAATAAGGGTATAACATAAAATATATACAAGAGGAGTTATCATATGAGTGCAGTGAAAGAGCAGAATATTTCCTTTAGTTACATTGTTTCATACATTTCCAGCTTCATGATTCGGGGCTGTTAGTGTTGTTCGATGCGACGATAAAGAAGAGTTAATAATGTACTACAATCGGTTATATTGATGATTATTGTCGCAACCATCCTAAAAATCGTGTTACTTTTTTTCTGTCTTGTTATTTGTACTTAGGGAGCGCTGGATTTGTTACATCAGGGTTGGCAGTGATGTGAAGGGTGAATTTTTCGATTGAATTACGGAAGAATAGGTGGTGGCTGGTTGCTGTTCTTAAGCTAGTGTGCTCTGCTGCTCAACTGAGTATTCATCGAATTTCTGGTTCCGGGAGGTGAATCTTTGGAAGTATCTATTTCTTGGCCGGAGTATGTGACGGTGTTGTATTTTGACTTTTAATTAGGTCTTCGTTAGTCGCAAGGAATATGATTAAATTATCTATGTCTTGAGAGTTTGCTGGATAGGGCGCTCTTCCACAAATGGACTATGAATTGTGGGTTTGGTTCCTTGTAGAGATATGATGAAGTAATTGACATCTCGTTGCGTAGTAGACAGACAGACAGGCATTGAATTTTATATATATAGATTGTAGAAAAATATTTAAATCATGAAACGCTTCCACACTATCTCTAATTAATAATCCGATTATTTTCCTGATGTGAAATCTTTGAACACAGTGGAAAGTTTTAAAGATGACAAAGGTATCTTAAGAGTTAATACTTGAATTATTCAGCAAGAAGATGATCAATCATTTTTGACTCCAATACTGTTATCAGGTAAATGTAGGTTTACTAAACTATTGAGTGAGTCTGTTCACAAAAAGAATTATCATGCAGGCATTCAGATGATGCAGTGTATATTATGTGAAAATTTTGGATTATAAGATCTAGGAAAAACAATTCGAAGTGCATTGAGTACGTGTATAAAATGTAAACGTTTCAAAGTGGAATCAATGTTGATGGATCCTGCTGGTTCCCTAATTTTGAAGTCTGGTGAAAAAGTGTGGATCTTCCTTTTCAACTGTGCGGTGTACAGGGAAATTGACCTTGAATTTGTGAAATACTTATCAACGGGTTCTTTTCTGTTGGCTCTTAGAAATCTCATCTTCAGAAGGGATTAACTTAGCCGTTGCCATCGCTATACAGGCCATCCAACTCTCTCGCACTGATATTGAGCACTCGAAAATTAGTAGAAGGTCGCCATTTTCGCCTGTGCAGTTTGTTGTAAAGCTGGATCGTAAGCTTCTTAAACGGCTAGTTTTGTATGAAATCTTCCTTCCAACTACATAAAAAATGGTAACTTTGATTTGTTTTATATTTTTTTTATTTTTTTCATCCGTTCAATGACAAAAAATCTATAGATATCTATTGTTTATGATTTGTCATTTTTTGGTTTGCATGAGAGTTACTCTGGTCCGTTATATCTCCTGAGTGTTTCCTTGTATTTTCTAGAGTTAAATTTCATTTTACTTTATTTAACAATTTGCTTCGATATTCTATCTCTTGATTTAACTTCTTGTATATCCAAAAAATACTGAAATAAACCTGATTTTTATTTTGCTGAAGTAGGTCTGCTTTCAAACATGGAAGAGTGTTCAATAATCAAATTAGAGATTAAAAATTTATTTTTAAATAAATAATTCTATATTTTTTGTTATGTATCTCAGAAACATTTTAAAATTCTCTTATATGCAATGAGGATATATTGTCATGTATGTGATGATTTGTTGTAAGTTATAAATTTATAAAAATGTATCAATGTGTCACTGTATTAAGATGAAAAACTACTATTAATACCATGTCTATAAATAACTTGAACAAATTATTCTTTATCATAGATAATTACTTAATCTACCAGAATTTAAATATGCAGAAGAATTAACGCAAATTAAACATTTTATCCAAGCAATTTATAGCTCCATTCTTGATTTTGCTTTTTATATATATATGTGGAAAAATCTGAAGTAGACCTAATAATTTCTTATAAGTGATAATGTGTATTAACGTTCTATTGCAATGTATCTCTGCATCAAGAAGAAAAAATACTATTAATACTATGCTATCTTATTTGTCGAAAACTTTAACAAATTATTCGTTATAATTATTTAAGTTACCAAATTCAAAGTTTCACAAGAATTCAAACAAAATAATCATTTTATCGAAGCAGTTATCAATTTATAGATGAATTTAATTTTTGCCATTGAAAGAATGGACAATAAAATTTTGACACATTAACGTTTTGAAAGAGGAATTTTATGTAATATTTTTTTTCTGAAAATAAAACCAGCGGGAGTGGGCTCCCAAAAACTTTATCGCATACGAATAACACGGGTTTGGAAAAAAAATATACCGCGCACCAGAAAACGTGCGGTATCCCCTAAGCTGAGAAAAACGGTCGCTCTAGAGTTCGCGCCTTTTTTTTCCGTCTTAGTATGAGGAAAAAACCGAATATGCAATTTCAACGCCTTTTTTCAACCGACTGACATAAAAATTAGACACAATTCTACAATTAAGGTAAGAAGGCCACATATCAAATTTCATTTATCTAAGTATTTTGTTAAGGACACACACACACAGACATAATTCCAAAGTCGTGTTTTTCGGACCCAGGGAGGTCTAAAACGTGGATATTTTTTAAAAGCTTGAGATACTTCGTATTATAGAATGTAATAAATGAACCAAATTATCAACAAAAGAAATGATATTGTCATATTGAAACAAAGCAACTATTTTGAATTCAATTTTTCACACTTACTTCTCAAATAAAATTTTGCTATTGTAGAGGTATTAGTATTTAATTTTTAAACATAAATAACGTGGTGTTAAATATTATTCTGTGATAAATATTTATCCTTCTTCTAAATTATGTCTTTAATACTTTATTTACTTTTTCATTAAGTGCTGATGTAACATTTCATACCTTTCGAGTAAAATATGTATTCTTTAGTAATATATACTTGTTTTTATCTGTAAGGAATTTCACTTCATTTATTTAATATTTTTTTAGGCTGTTCCATGTGCTGCTACAAAAATCCTACATCTTTCAAAGATTTTGACTTTTTATCATGGACTACGGAAAAAGCAAGCTACTGTGGCTTCATCGAGTACTGAGTTAATAAATTTCTAAAACCCCTTATAAATTATTCTGCAGTTAGCTAAAGCAGTTAATTTTTTTAATTCATCAAACTTATTTTCTTGCAGATAATAAGTATGTATGAAAGCGTTTATCTAAGATAATGATATTTTTTACCTTAATCATATCACTATCTGCTTATAGATCTGTAAGACAAAACATATAGTTTGTTTTGATTTATCTAAACACTGTAAATCATCTGTGTAAAGAAATGGTTTAGACCCACAATTGTAATTTTTGAAACAGATGATAGCTTTTCAGATTTTGTTTCATATTGCAAATGTTTCCCAAATTAACTTAGAACTAGTAGATATTTCTAATCCATATAATTTTAAAACTTCTTCCGTAACGAGATGGCATTAGTCTAAATTAAAATTTTTAACAGCTTTTAACCTTATTTGTCATTTCAATGCAAGAATCGATTGTTGCATGAATTACCTTACTTTCATTTTGTTTATAAGCTTGTAAATTTTACAGTAAATGACAGAAATAAAACTTTATACTCTGTATATCAAGAAATAAAATATATTATGATTCTAATTATGTATTTCTTTCTCTGTGTCTGCATAAAATGTTTTTCAATTCAGTTTCAATTTTGTAAGTGTAAATTTAGGTCTAAAATAATTGAATGAAATTTTTTATAAAATCAGTATATATTAAAGGAAATTATTATTTTGTGTCAACACAATAAACCTCCTTTGTGAAGGCTAAATCAATTTTTTTTCTTAAACAAAAGATCTGAGAAAAAAATTAGTTATTTGCATATAAATAATACATTTTTCATAAGATGTCAAAATTTTCACATCTCTATCATATTGTTTTTTTAAAGATTTTGAAATGCTGTGAATATACATCTGAATTTCATACTCAAAGAAAAATAGTTGTCTCCACTGCATTATTTATGACAACAGAAAGGTATGTGATGATATTTTTAAATTAAATGTAAATTAATTTTACATAATTTTGCTCGATATTAAAAAAGGTAGGAAAAGGTGTGAAAAATTCGCATTTTTTTGTTTAATTTCACTTGCTAATTTTAATTAGGTAATTTTTTTAATTTAAAATAAAATTACAAAAGAAAATAATGTATTTCTGCCTATTTTTTCAGAAATAAAACATATTTGTATTAACTACTGAGCAAAAGTATATTATTTTCACATAAATAAGATAGTTTCTATAAGTTATCATAAATTTTTCTCATCTATACCATAATATCTAAAAAGTTCTGAAAATTATAATGACAAGTTACAGAAATTAGTTACCTTTAAACTTAATTTCTTTTTAATAATTAATTCTTTATATAAATACTTATATAAGTATAAAAGGGATGTAAAACAATAAAAATATGTAAAAATACTCTTTATAAAATAAAGGATCAAAAAGAAGTAGTTGCTTGCACTACATAATAGAAGAAAAAGAAATTTGTAAGAATAGTGGGGGGAACCTGATGAAGCACATCTCTTTAATTCGGTTATCTGGAAGGTAGTTTGTTGCTCAACCAATATATTTTTAAATAATTATGTGAAGAAGACCATAATAATTTAGTAGAAGCCTTAGTTTAGAAGAGAAAAAAAGCTTAGCTGCAAAGCAAAGAAAGCTGAAAAAAGAAAAGGAAGGTTAAAAATTTCAAATTCTCTAAAAAGAGTAAGGCTATTACGAGTTATTTATTTTAATGTTAAAATTTATTGTAACAGGTGAGATCAGTTTTAAATAAACTTTTAACCCTCCTACTGTGTAATTTTTTAAAATCACTATTTAGATGCAATGTTTTCAAACATGTTCAAATACCGTTGAACCAAGCGAGCTGTTATTTATATGCAAAGCTTTATTACTATAATATGATCAAACGCTATAAAAGTACGAAGTAAACATATTAGCCTGTGAAAATCGCAAGATGCAGCAGAAAATAGATTTGCTTCCAACCCGTGGAAATCGCGGGGTACGCAGTCAGAGGGTTAATACAATTCGCTATTTTAATGTTATGTCTGTTAGTGTGATTGCAAATTAAAAATAAAGTTTCAGAACAAAATAATGAATTTACTTAGTTTTTCATGAAATAAAATATATTATGATTCTAGTTTTGTGTGTTTCAAATTCAGTTCAATGTAAATTAATTAAATTGATTTAACATAAAATTAACACAATATCACTTAAATAAATTAACACTTTATATATTTGAAAGCTAGTATAATAAATGAATTGATGCTTTATTAAAATGAATTGTCAACTATTAAATATAAAAAAAATGTTTGATTAAATAAAATAGAAAATAAGGAAGTGTGAAAAATCCATATTGTTTCTGTATATTAAGCTGTAGAAAAGATGCACACCAATCAAATATATGAAAATTAATATCTCAATATGTTGTCGAAAATTAATCACTTGAGATTTTACAGCCAAGCAGTTTCTTTCATACTAGAAAAGGGTTTGAATGCAATTAAATACCATTTTAAATTCACTTTATAATAAGAAAAATATGAAAAGTGTAAGAAAAATATCACATTATCGGAAATGAAATTATCGTTTTTTCGAAAGTGAATTTAAAAAAAAACGCTTTTATAAACATAACGATATAGCCGAAGGCCGAATTCAGTTCTCAGCGATCGACGATCGTATACAGTGACATCACTAACGAGATATGGGGCCTGGAGTTTACCATAGTCACGGCTTTGCACCATATATTCTAATAATGGCTTTGATTTTCGAGGATATTCTAAAGAAATTTCGAATTTGGACAGATTTCAGAGGAATCAAAGTTACTGAGAATATTTTGGACATTTATCCCTCCTACCTCGGTTTTGTAGAGAAGGTGGTGGGAAAGGCTGGTTCGTACAATAAAAGAACTGCTGAGACGTACTCTAGGTAAATCTATACTAACGTATGAAGAAACTATTATTTGTGATTGTGAATCAATAATAAATTCCAGACCTTTGACATATATATCTGAGAATCCCCAAGAATTGATTCCTCTGATCCCTTCAATATTTTTAATTGAAAATCGATTATTTGGAGTTGCAGACATTGATAAAATAGAAAGCCAACATCTGCAATATAGAATAAGATGCAGGGTAGAATTCTTTAACGACTTGCGACATAGTTTCAGAAAGAAATACATTGGGCAGTTAATCCAAAAACGCAATGTAAACAAGATAACTCAAGAACCTAAGGTAGTAGAAGTAGCTTTGATAGACGACGATGTCAAAAAATGGTTAGATTGGCCTTTGGCTTTGATTCTCGAATTGATTCCTGGCCCTGATAGCAAGGTCCGTACTGTTAAGCTGAAAAAAATTCATGGAACAGTTTTACGGCCTATAAAACGTATTTTTCCCTTGGAATTAGATTCAAGAGAAAACTTTGTGAAAGGTTTAGAGGAACCAATTCAAGATTCTGTTTTAATTTTGTCACCCGATGAAGTAATAGTTTAAAGGTAAACTTCATTCGGAAGATCTGAGAAGGCACCAAAAAGATTAGATCTTTTAAATCAATTTTTTTATGAATTTGAGTCTTTTCACCAAGACTCAAAGGTAGGAATGATGTTGCGTACTGGTAAAGCGAAGTCAAGTTATTATGAGTATAACGTATTGGGATGAAGTGAAGTGAAGTGACTATGTTTTGATTCGATGCAGAACTGTGCTCCGATACTGAATATAACGTCTTCGTGTTTTGAAGTGTTTGGTCTTTTGTGTGTGTGTGTCGAACATCTAATAAAGATGTTTATGCTGTATTTTCTCGACCATTCATTTCCACAGACTCGTCTTAAAATATGCTGAGTGTGACTTCTACACGTTGATACAAAACAATCAGCAGTCATTGGTGTTTGCGAAAAGGTGAGTAATGACATATTTAGTAGTCCAAATCAATCATAAATCCACCTCAATTGGTTGTCAAAAGAGACAATTCTTGCACCAAAAACTTAGGAAATTTTTCTGGTAATTATTTCTTTAGGGATTGAAGCTCCTCCAAGGTGATTTACCAAGGTAAGAACCAGTGAAAACATTGCCAAACGATATTTGAAAAAAAAAGCAGGGATAATAATGGTAAAGTAATTACACCGTTGCCTAGCAACTGAGTATCATTAAATTTGATTTATTTCAAAATCGTCTGCGTGTCATCCACTTTTTATTAAATTTTAAAAAATTAAGAAAAAAGTGAAGGAAAAATGTCACATATTTAAAATTGGTATGATTAAAAAGATACAATTTTGAACTTTAGGATGGTATAAAAATAATTTTCGGAGGATAATTTGCTCCTAACTTACAGCGGAAAAACGGTTTCGGTTAACTTTTGATTAACTGACTGTTTAATTAACTTTTGCGCTTTGAAAAGTTGACAGTAATCTTCCCCTTTTCTTAATTAATAAGTGTGCAAATTTTGGTTGAAACAAGTGCAGTGGTTTAGGAAGAGATGTGGAACATACATACAAACAAACTTACATATCTACAATGACTTTTATTTATATTAATAAAAATATTATCTGCCATAATTTCAGAGATGTGTGGAATACAATGATATATTTTTGTTACGTAACTATTCCTCCTACCCTCCCGTAAGAAAATCTGATATTTAAAGTTTGATTTAGTTAAGCGTGTACCAATTATTAAGCGCTTTAGGAATTTCCTTGTAGAAAAGTGGGTTTTTTTAATAGAATGTTTGTGATTACTTTTAAATGAACTATTTCACGTAACACAAAATTTTGAACTAGGAAAGCTAACTAGTATTATTGATTTTAATTTGAATTCAGTTTGCTATTATTTTAGAAGCATAATTACTGTTATCGAAACATCCATTATTGAAATTTTAATGTACACACTTCAAATTTACTCCGTCATAAGCTTAGTTTGGAAAAAAATGCAATAATCAAAGTATATGCGTTTGTTTTCATTAATTTCTTAAAACTAGCTAAAAGAAATATATTTCATACAATTTTCCGACAGAATAGGAAGTTAACACTTTTGTCCGATCCGTCTTCTTTACAGCCAAAGGCAAAGCAGGACCCTCTGCTTTGTAATATAAGAATGTGAGGGGTCACTGCGGTATTTTTATGGGAGTAGGTAACCCTTCAGTTCTTCTGAAGTACCATTTATTTTCTTTTTGGCAAGAAGGTTGTAAATTTGTTGAGAAAGATGACGCCACAACCTATTAAACATCAGCTCCATCTCTTAGGAAAAGACATTTATAAAATTCTACGAGGCAAGCCTTAAATCTTGATAAATTTTCTACAGAGCTCCCTGAATTAAAAAACGCAACAAGTTTACAAATGTTTACAGGAGCTATTCCATTAGGCAAAATTACTATTGTGCTATTCATTATAAAAAAAAAATTTTGGAAACAGAGCAAAATAAAACTTTGAAGAAACACAAAATTACGCAATTAACCATGAATAACTGGACAATAATAAAAACTAAATGCAATGAAAAAAGACGAGTAAAAAAATTATTAAAAAATGAAAGAAAAAAGATGAAAAAACAAATTAATACAATAAATAAAAAAGAATATATAAATATATATATATATATATATATATATATATATATATATATATATATATATAAATATAAAGAAGCAAGGACAGAAGTCTCTCTCTCCGCAAAATCCTGTCAACTTCCAGTCAACGAGCTACAACCGTTTTGTTACCTTAAGTTAATTCTATTTTTAATCGTTTTATTTAAATAATGTTTGACAAAATAAAAGTTGTTTTCTTAATTTAAATGTCAACTTTCTTCGTATTCATCGAGTCTAATTTAAGCAAATTTAATAATGTTCACACGCAAATTATAGTGATGATGGTTAGATATTTAGATGCGCCATGGTGAGTGCTTGAATCTTTTATTCGCCTCATAGGAACTTAATGACACTTGTTATATTAGTGACCACCCTCGCTATATTGGTGACCCGGAAAAGGACACGATTACGTTCCCTTCTATCATATTGGAACCCGCTTTTATTCTATTGGTGTCGTGAAGTTTTCTGAAGGTTTCATTGAAGTTGAGTCTCAATCTGAAGTTCACCTTGTTTTTGATGTTGCATCTAGTTTTCTACAGTTCCAGTTTTCACCAGCTTAAGAACATTAATCAGAATAGTGGGTGAGTAAGCCACGTTTTGAACGCTTTAGACTAGCATTATTCCTGGTTTCGCGATTTGACCGCTTGCTTTCCGTTCGCGTGTCTTGTGCGTTGGCCATTTCGCGTATTTACTTTTCGTATTTTGAAAATTTTAACTTTCCTTGTTCACAATGGATTCTGAGATGGCACGCGTCGCTGTTCGCGCTCCGCCGTTCTGGGAAACCAACCCTGAATTATAGTTTATTCAATTGGAATCGCAATTTAAGCTTACCGGTATCTCTGATGAGGAGACGAAATTTCATACAGTAGTCGCAGCTTTAGACTCGAAAGATCTTTCGTGAATTGCGGATATTGTACGGAACCCTCCTAGCGACGCTATGTATGATGCTCTTAAAACTAGAATTTTAAATCATTTCTCTCAATATGAGAGAACAAAATTGCGGGTGCTCCTCCGAGACTTGCAGTTGGGCGATGGTAAACTATCTCGCTTGTTGCAGGAGATGAGGAATTCAGCTGCAGGAAACATAGTCGATGATGTGCTTAAGTCCATTTGGATGCAAAGACTTCCAACTTCGATTCAGCAAATTTTATCTGTTTCGAAAGACAGTTTGGATGGTTTAGCACAGATTGCCGATAAAGTTAACGAGGTTTCGAGTTTTAGACCTGAGGTTAACGCGGTTGTATCTGAAAATTCAGAGCTTCAATCACTTAGAGAAGAAGTTGCTAATCTGCGTGCAGAGCTCTAGATTTAGAAGAGCGCAGAGCATTAAACGCGAAAGTTCGAATACCCGGGTTAGACGTTCATCGCAAACTCGTACGGACAATCCTAACATGCTTTGTTGGTATCACCGGCGATTTCCCGAAAAAGCCACTAAATGCGTGAAGCCATGTAGTTTTCAGGAAAACTGATGGGCTCGGCTGTTATGGCGACCTGACAGCTGACCGGGGCCTAGCTCACAGTCACTTGTTTATTCACGATAAAAGCACGGGTTTTCGCTTCTTGATTGACAGCGGCGCAGCTGTAAGTTGTTTTCCTCAATGACTAACAAATTTTACTCTTCCGCAAGACCTTGTTTTTTATGCTGCAAATAGTTCAGTAATTAAGAGCTATGGTACCAAGGCATTAAACCTTGATTTGGGTTTGCGTAGGAAATTTTCCTGGACTTTCATTGTCGCGGACGTTTCGCATCCAATTTTCTGTTGTGACTTTCTGGGAAGATTCAGTCTGTTGGTAGATATAAAAAAACCGACGAGTGATTGGTAATCTTACACACTTGAGTTCCTGGGGCGTAAAAGCGCTTGGTCATTCTTCTTTAGGATTGACGCTGATTTCTAATCAATCGCCTTATCACCCTATTTTGAGTAAGTTTCCTGAACTTTTAACTCCAGTGTTGGGTAACGTTGGCGCATCTCATAACGTTGAACACTGCATTGAGACTCGAGGACCACCAGTTTTTTCTAAAGCCAGACGCTTAAATCCTGAGAAACTTAAATTTTTGAGGGAAGAATTTCAGACTTTAATGGAACAAGGGATTATAAGGCCATCAAACAGTGCTTATGCTGCTCACGTTCTCTTCGTTAAAAAGCAAAATGGAGATTGGAGGATTTGCGGAGATTTCCGTCGATTAAATTCAATTACAATCTCTGATCGCTATCCTCTTCCACACATACATGATTTTTCACATGGTTTAGCTGGGAATGTAAAATCAATCTAGTTAAAGCGTATCATCAGATTCCGATTAAAAGTTCTGATAGTTATAAGACTGCTGTTATAACACCAATTGGTCTTTTTGAATACACATGTATGATTTCTGGGTTGAAAAACGCAGCACAGTCGTTTCAAAGGTTCATTGATCAGTTTTTGTTGGGTCTTGATCGTTCTTACGCTTATTTAGACGATATTTTAATAGCTTTCGAAGATGAGGATCAACATAAATTAGACGTTGAAAAGGTTTATCAGCGGCTCAAGGATTATGGTTTAAAAATAAATATTGATAAATGTGTATTTGGCCAGGAAACTCTACAGTTTTTGAGATTTCAAATTTCATCTAGCGGCGTTTCCCCCTTGCCAGATAAAGTTACAGTATTAATCGAATATCCTTTACCTAAAACTGTTGATGAGTTGCGTAGATTTCTAGCTATGCTTAACTTTTACCACAGGTTTTTGAAAAACGCAGCAGGTGTGCAGGCTTGCCTACACGATTTGGTCAAGGGCAAAGCTAGGAAGGACAAAAGTGTGATCGCTTGATCAGTTGAGACTAAGACAGCATTTCAGGCCTGTAAGGATTTGTTAGTACAATCTACTATCCTAGCCTATCTATACTTATAAAAGGCAATGTTTGTGTGCGTGCGTGCGTGTGTGTGTGTTTGTCCGCGATGTCCAGACGAATCTATCGCACTTACAGCCATGAAATTTGGTACACAGGTAGTCGCAATGGTGGCTGAATGCACCTCGAAGCCGAAATTTTAAATTGTAATCTAGAAATTTTTTTATTTAATGTTTTGTGTTGTTTTGGTTGATTTTTCGCACTAATTTCTCAATAGAATGGTTTCGAATAATTGTACGACAAAAATAGATAGACCATCGGAAAGAACACGAGATTTCCGTTCTAATGAAGTTAGTTTTGAATTTCTATCGTAAATTACTGAATTTTGAGAATTTTTTAAAAATCAGTCAGTTTTGCCGTCTAAATGTTGGTTTTGATTTTAAATTTGTCGCATCCGACTTTCTAATAACACTATTATTTTCAATTTTTTTTCAGCTTATAACTGCAACGGTTCTGTCGGATTTAAAATGAGAATGGTTAAAATATCTTTTTTAGTTTTTTTAAAATTAATTTTTTCCTGGTAGTTGAACGATATGTTTCCTCTAGCGAAGCTTCCGCCCACGATAGTCTCCGGAACGTTACGGGCAATTTCATTGGCTGAAGGGCCAGGGTGACGTCATTACTTTCGCGTTCTGCGAGGAGATGGTTTATTTACTCGGTTACTTCGATTATTATTTTTAAGCGCGTCTTAACTTATTTCTTTGCCTTTCATACTTTGCTTGCGGTGTAATAAATATCACATTGTAATTTTTTAACATTGTTTTGGATTTAACGGTACTCGGTCGAGAGGAAAAAGAGGCGGACCAACTCAATAATATATATTTCTGTTTTGATTTCGTTTTTAAAACTTTTATTTATGTAATTGTATGTGGGCATTTTTTTTTATTTTGTTGAAATAACGATCCCACGGGCAACGCCGTGCGCGTACTGCTAGTCCTAAATATGATGCTCAACTATCATTGGTAACAGATGCTTCGGAAACTGTAATAGGGGCAGTTTTGCAGCAGCATGTCGATGGTAGTTCAGAACCCCTAGGTTTTTTTTCTAAAAAGTTAACTCCCGCAGAACACAAATATAGCACGTATGATCTTGAACTGTTAGCAATATATTATGTGATTAAGTTCTTTCGGCATTTTTTGGAAGGTCGTGATTTTGTAGTGCTTACGGATCATAAACCGCTCATTTTTGCCTTCAACAATACCACGAAAAGAATTCACCTAGGCAGATTCGTCATTTGGAATTCATTGGTCAATTTACTTCTGACATTCGTTACATAGCTGGCTCTTCTAATTTGGTAGCAAACACTTTTTCACGGATTTCGGCAATCACGGTTCCGGGATCTATTGATTTTAATGAAATGGCTTCCGACGGCGAGTTGCGATCACATCTCGAAACTAGCACTGGTGTGAAATTTAAGCAGTTGAGCTTACCGTCCTAGAAACGATTTTTATATTGTGACATTTAAACTGACAAAGTCAGGCCATATGTTCCAGTATCATTCCGAAAGAAAGTCTTTGATTTATTACATGGCTTGCCATATCCTGGTATAAAAGCTACGACTGATTTGATCAAAAAACGCTTTGTATGGAATTCAATGAATAAAGATATTCAGATGTGGTACAGATGTTGCGTGGCATGTCAGAAGTCGAAAATTCAGCGGCACACTAAAGCTCCATCGGGATTCTTCAGACTGACTAACGCGAGATTTAGTAACATACACATGTGTTGGGACCTTTCCCCCTGTCTAATGGTAATAAATTTGTACTAACTGTTACTGACAGATTTTGCAGTTGGCCTGAAGCCTTTCCGATGAGTCACCAGCTGGAGGACACAGTTGCAAGGACTCTCTACGACGCGACGGTTGGATTGCACGGTTTGGCGTTAAAGAAATAATAACAATGGAGAGAGGCATTAATTTTTAGAGCAATGTTTTTCAGGCTCTGACCAAGTTCCTGGGCTCCTGCGAGACTAGAACCATGGCTTTTCATCTGGCTGCCAATGGAATTGTGGAGAGAATGCACAAACAGCTGAAGGCATGTATTAAATGCCATGCTTCAATGCATTGGTCTGAGGTATCATCCACTATTCTCCTTGGAATGCGTGCTTGCCTGAAGAATGACGTCGGAGTTTCACCGGCTGAATTGGTCTACGGACAGTGTCTTTGCCTTCCTGGTGAGTTTTTCAGGGACTCTGCTCCACCCAGCCGCATGCTCACCGAAGCAGACCTTGTACAGAAGTTGCATACATTTACAAGAAAGCTCCGTCCTGTGAGCGCTTCGCACCATTCATCCGATGACCATTCGTTTGAGCATCCAGATCTTCAGTCAGCATCGCATGTCTTCATTCGTCGTGACACCATCAGGAGACCTTTAGAGCAGCCGTATCAAGGTCCATATAAGGTCCTTCGGCGGAAGGAAAAATTCTTTTGCATCGAAATTAACGGTAAAGAAGTAACCGTTTCTGTCGACCGGTTGAAACCAGCATATTTTGTTGTGGATCCCTCAACCCCACATCCATCCTTTCCTGATCATCGAAGCAATCCTGTCTCTGATTCAGTTGTCACAAGATCCGGTAGAAGAGTACGCTTAACAACCCCATTTCAGTCAAGTTCTTAACTTCATCCTCCTGACTGGGAGGGGGGCCCATGTGGCAACAGCGAGCATCGCGCTTTTTGCGCTTGCGCCGAAATGATTCCAACTACATATATATAAGAAGCAAGGACAGAAGTCTCTCTCTCGCTCTGCACCTGCTAACTTCCAGTCAACGAGCTGTTGACCAGCTTTGTTACCTTAAGTTAATTCTATTTTTAATCGTTTTATTTAAATAATGTTTGACAAAATAAAAGTTGTTTTCTTAATTTAAATGTTAACTTTCTTCGTATATATTTCTTCGAGTCTAGTTTAAGCAAATTTAATAATGTTCACAAGAAAATAATATTGATGGTGGTTAGATATTTAGATGCACCATGGTGAGTGCTTCAATCTTTTATTCGCCTCATTGGAACTTAATGACACTTGTTATATTAGTGACCACCCTCACTATAAAACTATTTAAGGAAAGAAAAAACAATTATTTAGGACCTGGATGGAAAAAATATAATATTTATAATATTCCCCATTTATAATATTTATGTGTGTTTGTGTGTTTAAATTAATTGCATTAAACTTTATTAAAATATTAAACCCCATTTATAATATTTATTTGTGTGTGTGTTTGTGAGCATGTGTATTATTAGTATTAAACTTATCCGTTAATTTTGAGAAGGCATTAGATAATTAGACTCCAAGAATTACTTTTTTGTTTGGAATGTTATTGTTATATGTTGCCGTATATCTTTCTTCCGCAATATAATGTTCCTTCTCTTCCATTTTTTCCTTGTA
Organism: Araneus ventricosus; assembly: GCA_013235015.1. NCBI lineage: Eukaryota > Metazoa > Arthropoda > Arachnida > Araneae > Araneidae > Araneus > Araneus ventricosus. Next base: position 479,687 of record BGPR01000575.1, read on the forward strand.
AGCTATCTTTTCTGAAAATTTATAATTAATAAGCAGTTATACCATCTAAAACACTTTGTTAGAAATTGAACTGTACATAAACACAGTTCTTGTTACCATTTAGGCATTATGAACATGTAATGCTGAAAGTACCTGAGATTCGATCTCAATCAAAAGTTTTGGATTCACGTACAGATAACGATACATTTTGGATACTTAATTTTATATATGTATATGTGTGTAATTCCACTATAGGCGAATCTTTGAAAAAATATTTACTGGGTTTCTTTAACTTTTTATTTTAGATGTTTCTTTCTCAAAACTAAAGATTATTTTATTGTAAACAAAACCGTTGAAATTTTTTTTATTTGCATCATTTATACCTATTCCTATTATTCGCATATATTCACTATACATAAGATATTATTGTTCAGCCCAGTGAAACAAATATTTATTGTAGTCTCCCCTATTTTTCAATTCATAAAATAGAGGTGAATTTGTAAATCATTATGTTCGTATCAATATGGAATTATAGCATTATTTTAGGCAGGAATTTATACTCATGTTGAATGAAAATGCATAAAATTCTATTCAAGTGCAATTTGAAATCATTAAAATTTCTACAAGACAATAATAAATTCTTAAGATGGAAGTATTTCAAAAATACTTTTCTCTTGTGGTAAACATTTTTAATTTTTATTATTTATTGCTGTTTTATTCTTTTTATTAAAGATTTCTAAACATCATATGTATTGTACTTCCATGGATATCAATTTTTCCTATTGCCTTATGAAATATTTATCACATAATAAAAATTAGGTCACTTATATAGACTGAATTTTGTTTTGCATATTGTAGAATGTATTATAAATTATTCATCAGCAAATAGTATTTTTATTTTATATTATACAAAAACATAGAAATAAGTTTGTAACATAGTTATTCATGATCAAAGCAAATTCCCTTTTCCATGATCTCGAGGGATTAAAAAGAGTGATTAATTTTTTTTTTCATTTTGTCATGCAACGAAACTTTGAAATAATCTAAATTTTCGTCTGGATGCTTATATTAACGAAAATATTATCGTCCGAGCGGAAGAAAAATTATAAAATGAAGGGCTTCTTTTCTTTTATTCTTCATAGTTTTAACTAATACAACTCGTTTTATCATATATATTTAAAAAGAATCTTTGGAATAGTTCTTATTAATAATAGACAGTAAAATTGCTGTTTTAAGTATGAAATTACAAAAAAATTATAAGTAAATCATTTATCGAAATATGAGGATATATTGTTCCTTTGTGATGGTATAATAAATCATCGAAATTAGCCTTCTGTACTGACGCAATAAATAATAAAACAGCACTCACTGGAGTTGGCGCAATGTAATTTCTTTATTTTACGTATTTGTCGTGTTTTTTCTCTTGTTTTAGACTAAATATATTTCTTTATTTGCACCATTCTAAAGTATCTAATGGCATTTCAGAGAACGAGAGAAAGTAATATAGGAATTCTTTTGATCCCGAATCAGAAAACTCTTATATTATATTCACTGAAGAAAATCCGCACAATGCATTACGACCATTGTCATTTTTCTTTGTATTTTGAAATCTGATTCATTACGCGATCTATCGTAGTAATACTGTCTGTAGTAATAAATTTAGGGCAGAATTAGTTTTAAATATTCCAAAAGAAATATTTCGAAGTCATTGTAACTTCAAGTATTAAAAAATACTTTGACAATCATTTACAAATGAACAGATACTGCATTATCCAAAATTCATCTTCAGGAATAAATACGTTATCAATGATATGTTTCATTTCAATTCTATTATTGATTTATGTCTTTTAATTATCAACTTAATATCTTCTCATGATAACGTTTTGTTTAATGTGAAGAAATTTTTGCCAGAAAACTTAGGGTTACGACGTAAATACATTTTATATGATACAAATTGTTATCAGATATATGACTAGATGGCTGTGATAATATATGGATTATGAGATAAACCTTATCCGCCTATCTTCGAGGATCCTCTTTCAAGGTCGGCGGACAAATGCACTGACAATAAACCTAAGCACCCAGGTTGTATGATTAAACCGCATGTTAACAATGCACTCTCTACTATTTCACAATTAGAATCCTGGCGCAGCTTTAGCAGTATAGGATTGCAGATCACTCGAGTGGATTAGGAAAACGTGGCAAAATTGAAGTAGTGAAAATTTCCATAATGAATACAAAGGAATAAAAGATTATGACAATCTGGTAAACACATACTCCAGAGATATGCTTTAGATCATAAAGCAAGACGCGTTAAAAAGAAAAAAAAGATTTTTGAGTATCATATATGACTATCTACATAATTAAAGAACAAAAGTCTTCAAAGCTGAACAGTCAGTAAAATTATTATATGTAACAGCATATAATCTAGCTCGAATCATTAATTGAATTCTGTGCTGCCTTCTGGGCATCAATGACTATAAGTTATGTTTTCTTAATTGCAAGATTACACGACATTTTAAATTTTTCTGAAACTTTGCAGAAAAGATTCTTAGGGCTGTCTAGTGAATGTTAGAGTTTCTCAGTGTTGTTTACAGGATGATCGAGGCATTTTCCACAAAAAATGAGCGGTGATAATAGCCATCAAACCAAATAATATTTACTTTGGTACCTAGAGTCGCAAGTAACTCGGAGTGTCTAAAAGGAGAATCTTCGAGCACGTTCAATAAACACAAGTGGTCTCTTCAAAAGTAATTTCTTTCATGCAGCAGAGGAAGCACATTTCTAAAATATGACTGCCAAGTATATACCATGTGCAAATTTCCAGTGAGAAAGAAACATAAAACACAGTTGCAGTTGATTGAATTTTCAAATTTTAGTAAAAAGAAAGCGAACGCAAACGTTCCTCTTTAGAACCTCCATATCCTTAAGGCTTTAGGTTAATACCATGATAATATAACTCGAACAGACTTCTTGAAATCTACGGTGGACTACAAATACGAGGAATTGGTATATTTGGTGTTTCTAATGCATGGTCAAGCAAACGGGAAAGTAAGTGGTGCACGAAGAATGTAACATAAGAGACTTCAGATGCATCGTATTCAAAGTATGCATATTATTTATCTTCATCGCCATTGTTGATTTAAGTTTGTGAGAATCTGGCTGGTTCGCTATCTCAGAGAGAGATATGTGACGTTCGCAAAATTTGATGACGCTTCAAATGAAGCTGTGTGACTTGAATAGGTTTTCAGAACTTCCTAACACAAAAACGGGAGGAGTAAAAGCCGACATCGGCGCTTATCCCAATACATTGTGGACTGTTGTGTGTGGGGGCATGAATGCATCCCGTTACTGTCCAAAAGGTCAAACGCAAATGGTTATCCCAGCCGTTTAGAGTTAGTGCGAGGAGTTCTCCAGATGATAACTATCAATCAGCAATTTCCTGCCATACTTTTATTCAATGATGACCCCTCGATTATCAGATATTATAGATATCCTTTATAATTCTCGCAATGAAAAAGTTTGGGTTCAGAGAAATCCCCTCGCTGCTGCCTCTTGAAACAATATAGCAGGTAGGATTGGAGATTATATGCTTGGTCCTTACCTGTTGCAGAACTGGTTACTGAAGCTGCGTACCGTGTTTTTATGGAGCTAGTGCTTTACGCTTAATTTCAGCCTGTTTTACAAACAATGTAGAAAGACATATGATAATGCATGATGGAGGTTTAACACACTTTACCACCGTGATCCTATTTTTCCTGCTTCCCACGTATCCCGCATTAAGAACCAGACCTGTTATTTGGCCTCAATTGCCACCGTACATGTATCCTTTGGACCAATTTTCCACATGCGCATGAAATCATTGGTTTACGAGATACCTGTTCACATCGTAAGAGATCTCGTTGTGAAAATTGTTGTTGACACGGACAAGTTGACACTAATAGTTTTCTTCCCACCAACTCGAGACATGCTTTACACCCTTTGGGTAAGCAGGGTCGGCGTGAACAATAAAAAAACTAGAAGTTTTCGAGAACGTGAGTCAATCTTTTTTCGCCTATGCGAATTGTACAGTGGTGTCTTTGATCTCCACATTTAATATCTACTTTGATTCTTTCTCTGATTTAAAGAAAAAGGATTGAGTAATTTATGATTTTGGTTTTCAATTACACTGCTGAAATTTCCACTCGGAATGCTGAATTCATTGTTATTTAACGCTCAGGATGGAATGAAACACTAATTTTTATATAAATATTGTTCTTCTTGACGGCATGTCATGACTTCATTGCATGTAGCAATATAAAAATGTAGAAATGAAATTATTGAATGAAAGAAGTTAATGCAAATCAACACGTGTTAACATTTTTAAATTGAATCAGAGAATTTCTTGAAAAAATTTCATAACTGGATTTTTAAGATTTTTTTACGTTGCCTTTATTTTTTATTGTGAAGTTTTAACAATTTCGTGCATTTAGAATGCCAGTAGTTTCTAACTACTTTAAACCGTAAAGTAGAAATGAGTGGGACACTTAAACAAAAATTTCATACTGTCCAAATATAAATTAAGTGATATAAATATTCAAAAAATTTCGTTCTTCATATGGATCTTAAATCCGATTAAAGTCATTTTATCAAAGAGTGCAGCTTTGTTTATTGTTCTTTTCTAGTTGTTATTCTTGATACTCTAATAATAATATAAAACAATGAAAATGGGATATATACTGTTTAAGGTAAATAAATTTAAAATTAACATAAACCTGGCAAAACAGACAACAATATTTTTTCTTCCTATCCTTGGGTTCTCTCAACTAGAATTTTGAGTTAAAGAAACGATAATGCTAGAGAATGGAAAAGGATAACTGTGTACTTTTGACAATTAAAATCCTAAAGTTTGGACGGTCGCAATTTATTACGTTATACTATTAATGATTTTATGTACAATTCTGGAAATACTACTAATGCAGCTCCATATGTCAAGTTAAAAAAGAAAATACTATACCCAGTTTCAAATCTATCCCTTACCCCAAATGTTTAGCTTTCTATACACCCAAATCAATTCTATACCCCCAAAACTTCGGCCTTCTAAAGCCAGCCAGTTGATTTTTAACTTGTTTTCTTTAATCCTCATGACAATTATTTTGTTTCATAACGAAGGTTTGAGGGTGAAATATAATTTTTTGAGAACATGACCTTTATTGTAAATCAAAAACATTTATCTGGTTCGCAAATCCGATCTCCAATGACTTTGTCTCTTTTATCCCTCTGATTCCTAAGGTCACTGAAATATATGGGTCCTGAAAATACGGGAACGTCCGAGCTCCTCCATCAGAGATAAGGGAAATTCATTTTCCCCTCGAAAACCACAATGGCAGCTGGCATTGTCCAAATTGTAAGGAAACTCCCCTTTTCCCCAAACACGTCTGGGCGAGCCCTTCTAACGAAGAAAGCACGCGCCGCGGGTGTGAAATCAATCACACTTAACGAAAGGGGTGGAAATTTCAGAGTGACATTCCGGACGGTTTCGGACGGCTATCGTCTTTTGCTTGCAAGGACGTATGCGACGGTCCCGTATCGATAGAGTTAAAATACTCTCTCAATGAATAAATATTTAGAACAGAAAATTCGTATTAATTTCTAGGAAGGAAAATACAATCGTACTTCGCATACTAAATGTACTTTCCAGTATTTTCGAAAAAGCTACCCAGCTCTTATCTCACGCAAATAATTCAATCATATTCCTGAACTACCGCAGAGACTGTCGTCGAAAAAGAAAGCAAAACAAGCGTGAAATATCGCCAGACACGTGAAGTATTTCCAGAGGGAGGGTGAATGGCACAATTTATCATAAAGATTACTCGGTTTGTATTGGCAGACAAATTATCGAAATTTCTCATCAGAAGTTAATTGATAAGATGACACGGTGGAACAGAAACATCAATCGGTTATAAGGACAGACTATTAAACTAGTTTTTTCCCGAAGTTAGTTTGATGATCTGTTAAGATTTTCATAATAAATAAATTCGAAAGGGCTTGCAAAATTTGTTTTCCTGATTTCAAATAAAACGAGCTGACGCAAATAGCCAACTGAGCTTTTTTGCAAATAAATAAAAATAATAAATTATGAAGAAATAGGTGGAAACTACGCATCTACTATTTCAGCAAATTTATCAATTTAATGAAATTTGAATTTTCAAAGGAGAAATAAAACGACACTAACGATTTTAATTTAATTTAAAAGAAATTGCTTCAAATGAAATTAGAATCTAATGTTGAGATATATTTTCTATTCTTCAAAATTTATTCTGTATTAACACACGTCGTCACTAATGCAGTTCTTAAAAGATAGCAAAACAGTTAATTACACCGAAGCACAAATTTAAATTTTACTCTATTTTTGTCTCTTTAAAGTGTACACATATGCATAACATAACAAGAAAATACTTCCATTTCGAAAAGTATTGCTAATTTTAAATTCATTGAAGGCTAAACAGAGACACTTTGCCTCTGAAGATTCCATAGATCCGAAAAAAATACATTTTTCTGCAGAAATAGATTTTTACTTCCATTAGTACATTCTTTCATTTTAGTGAATATTTTTTCTTTTTTTATTCATATATTTGCTATACTAGAAATGATTTTTTTTCAATAAGAGTGCAATTTTGTTCCTACTTACTTTGCATCAATTATCTTCTTAAATCAGATAAAAATTTCCTTAATTTAAATTTCAGAACATTTTAATTTTTTAATTCTTATGTAAATTTTACTTTTAGTGAATTGCTTTTTATCATTTAACATATCTTCTGCTTCAAAACAACAAATAAGATGAAGTGTCTTTAAGTAAAGATGCTTAAAATTAGAAATTTACTTTTCCATTAAGATGAGATATCTTTGGATATTTTATAAAGCTATAAACTATTTTTTGGAACTTAACATATATTTTTTTATAAATTACCTTATTTTTTGCTTCAGATAACAATTAAGATGAAATATCTCTAAGTAAAGATGCTTACATCTAAAATTTTACATTTCCATTAAGTCTTACATCTTTTTAGAAGTAAATATGCCAAGTATGCTCATGACAAGGATTTGAATATTTTATCTAGCTATAAATTACTGTATTGAACTTCTTGATTATTGGGTACTTTTGGGCTTGCTAAATTGCATTGAAGTTCTAACTTTTTATTTATTGCTCAACTTTAATTTGGTTTTGTACGAAAACCAATATTTCCTGGATATTTATGCTCTCGGGTTAAAATAGTAGATCCTGGTGATTGTTGAATTCCACTCTATAAAAGGGACCATCTAAACATTTATACTAATGGTACTACAGGCTATGGGGATGTATTCTTTGCCATTTTTAATAGAGTCGAAGCTCGTTATAACGGTCCTTTGTGTTCCACAGCAAATGGTTTTTATAACGAGTGGTCTTTAAAATGAATATAATTAAAAAATGTACACATGCACGGTCAGCAGTTCCGTAAAAATAGGCAATTTTTAAAGATTCCAACTAAATACTCAAAGTATTTTTTATCATTGGTATTAAAAATAAAATTTTATCAATTAAAAATATATTTCTAAAGCAGATTTTAAAGTAGAAAATAAAAGAAAAAGTTGTTATATACTTACAAAACATTTATTTTCTAAAGAAAAAATTCAGAAATGGTTGTTTGTCTTTTCTGTATATATGATTTTTGCAAAACATAATTTTCAATCTCAGTTAAAGATGATAAATAATGTTCTGTATTTCCTTGCCTTTCAAAAAAATTTGAAACATTTTTTTTTATTCTAGGAAGATTCGACACTATCTCTTCGTCTTCTTCATCCAATGATGACGCTGCTTTTTTTCACAATTCGCCACCACTTCACATCAAAACCAAACACACTGATTTTTAAAAATCAGTGTGGATATTTTATCATCCCTCGTACAATCAAGCAAAAATATATATTACGTTTTTCAGTTAATTACTAAATAATGCTCTAACATTTTTTCTAATCACTAGATCTTTCTTAACATGATAAAATTTTTAGGCTAGCAATATGTCTGTAAATTGCGTGATGGAAAAATTGTTGCTCACAAAATGCTATCTTGAATGCTGTTGCAATCAAGCGAGACGAAGACAAGACAGACGATTCAAGTCTAAAACACTTTCCTGCTAGGTTGTTTTTTAACTCTTTTAGAATCTTTTTTGAATATTATTTTTTAACTGACGCTGTTCAGAGTGGTCTGTAACTCGATCTATCAACCAGAAGGTCGCAAAACTCCGTAGGTGGACTAATGAGTACATGGGGAAATTTTTATAAGAAAACAAAATAATACTTTCGAAATTCGCTGGTAGTAGATTCGCTGATGGCACAACAAGCAGATAAAATTTTTAAATTTCAATTTCACGATTGCTTAGTCGACAGCAGCTCTAGTAATTGGGGCAAGAAAGACAAGGTTAAACACTCTGTAAGGCATTTCAAGTACAGTAGACTCTCGATTAACCGGGATGGTCGGGAAATGCTCCGTCCCGGATAAGCGAATATCCCGGATAATCCAATTGATGCAAAATTTGATGAAAAATTTTGTAAAAATGTTAGAAAATGTAAAATTATTATACAATAAGTCATTAATAGTTTAATTAATGCAAAAGAAAAAGATTTAACAAGAAATTTTAATGTTATTTAGATTTACAATTCGTACAATTAAGAAGAAAAACAGAGTTGTAGCTTCGCCACTGTTTTGTGAAGAATGAAATGATAGAAGTCTGTTTTTGTTTTTCATTTACTCTTCGACGAATTATACTACGCAGATTTCTCAATATCATTCTTTCTGCAGGTGTGCTTTCATCTTCTTACTCCAAGTAATTAAGTAAAGCCTCAGCGTGTACTAACGCATCACCGTGACTTAATTTTTGATGAGTTACAAGATTTTCCTCATGACTTTCAGGACATTCTTTGAAATTTCTTGTTTCTTCTGAACCACAAGTTACACGGGACACAATATCATCGTCACTTAAAACTTTGCAACATTCCAATGTGAAATCTTCGTTAATCCATTATTCCACTGTTTTTTCATCCAAATTTTCATAACAGTCTAACTGCAGTCTGCCTGGATTCAAGATCGGCCCGACGAGTCCAATACAATAGGAAGGGTTGAGAAGAATGCGATCTTCCCGCACATTCCAACGGCCGCAATCTGCGCTTCCTTTTTTGGGGGGGGGGGAGGTCGAGTCGTCCGGTTAATCTAGAGTCTACTGTATTAGTTTAGTTCACTGTGCGTATCACGTACATTAGACTTCCGTTAGGCGAGGAACCACATCTTCTCAACATTAAGCTCTTAACCTTTCAGACGGAGTGCCTTCTATACCCACATGGAAGCTCACGCATATTTCCTAGATACGCTATTATAAAATATCAATTTTTAAGAGTGTAAATAATAAAATTAGGGGCAAGAAAGACAAGGTTAGAAACTTCGCAAGATATTTCATGCATTAGTTGAGATCACTATGCATATCACGTAACATTAGACTGCCGTTAGGAGAGGTTAAGCTGTTAACCTTTCAGAAGGAGTGCCTTCTATACCCACATGAAAGCTAATTACCTAGATACGCTATTATAAAATATCAATTTTTAAGAGGGTTAATAGTAAAATTAGGTTATTATTGGGTAAGGGTTAATATGTATTATTATTTTGAGAAACTTTTATTGAAAAAGGAACAGAAAAATTTAAACATAAAAAACAATATAAAATGACAAAAGAAAAGAACAAAACGTAAGAAGTCAGTTTTATACGGATTTCATTGCAACGGTCGCTCGTATCTATAAAATACAAGCAGTAGATTCTCAGTATCCTACTAACGCCTCTAATTCCAAACGATGATTTACTGTTCTTTGAAAGAAGCTGGAATAGCCAAGGTCATGCTTTCGTACCACTCTCTGGTAAAAAGATATAAAACGAAATTCTTCTCTAATTTATGTCTCACATACGCACACCGTATTGAAGGTTAAGCTCCATTTTTATTAGAATGACAGAAGACGAGCAATAGAAGCTGCTGAAGTGTTATGAGAGTTAGATTTCTCATCCGACGCCTGCGTTCCTAAGTACAGAATGCCTCTGTATTTAGGAGCACAGTTATCCGATGTAGAATCTGAATAAGCATTTGGTGTTTTAAATTGCAAATTTTGATTCTGAGACACAAAAAACCTTGCCTTACTTCCATTCTTCCTAAAACACAGCAATTTCTATCTTCATTCGTTTGTGAAATTTTTCTAGTCTTCTGAATCATCCGGTATGTATCCTACACAGAAGACATTAGATTCTTATCAAAAAATTGAGTGAAATACATTTTCTTATATTCAAACGATTGTAAAAAAATAATACAATTCCACATTTTCTATGCATCATCTCAGGAATTTGCAACTGCATCCATTAAACTTCTAAAAAGTATTGCACGATCACATGATTTATTATTTTCACTACATGTTTACCTGACTAATATTTGGAATAATTATCAGTATGAGCTGATGTTAGTATATCAGTGGTTATCTCTCTCGTTTCCCTCCAAATGACCGATTATTTCATCGCGAGACGATAAGACGAAAATTTGAAAGTTTTTGATAATACGTTATTAATTTAAAAACAGATAAACCAGATTTACCCTGCAATTATATTTCAAATAAAAACAAGAAATCGTGTGTTATCCTTAGCACTTTTTGATAATTATCTATTTGCAAAACAAATTCTTATTCGGTTTTATCATAATGTTTTCTGCTCTTATGCTATAATTTGTTACTCTGATTTTGATTTCTTTTTCACGAAAATTTAAAACGAATTTTTTGCCAAAAATTGAAACAATTCCTTTATAGAAATGTTTCAGAAGGGAAAATATTCTAAAAAACTACTTCTTGATAAAACAAAATAATCTTTAATTTATTTTCGCAGTTCATTGACTGAATTTTGCTTCAATAACTTTTTCATATTCACCTTCAATATTCACCTTTCTTATTCCTTTAACGACGCTGAAAATGCCATCGTAAACGATATGCTTTCTGTTATAAACGCAGTAATATATGGGTATGATAAGAAAATGATATTTTATTATATATTGCATTCATAAAACTGAGTATTAAATTGCGTATTTATACGTGTATATAAGGCATTTTAGATTTATTGAAGTAGTTTCCCACGTTATCGTGCAGTTGATCATATTTTGAGCACTAAACATGTTTTGCTAACATAAACATTTTTGAATGGCCAGGTATGTTATCGTGAATTTTGTCTTTTCTAATCAGAAATCGATAAAATGAGCTCATCGCGAATAAATTCAGATTATTATGTAAAACTTCTATAGATATCGAAAAATCAAAAAACATTTTTGAACGGACTTCTTTACCTATAGATTCATAAAAGTAATTATTAACATAACAACAACTGATCACTAGCTTTTAAAGAATTTTAAACCAGCTAACGCAAATTAAGAATACAAAGCATTAATTAACATTTGTAGTATATAATTTAAGTTACGATTTTAAAATGTTGTGAATTAGAACCCGCTTGTCAGAATAACCTAACATTTTACCTTGGTACATTTGAAGCTATGATATTTTGTTTGCTGAATAAAGAAAAAATACTTCACTGAAATATACTGATAAAAGAATAAAACGCACTGATAGATTGCGCTGTGCAAGCCCAAGGCGCGAATTTTGAATGGAAAAAAAACATAACTGCGAGATCACTTACTGAAGCACTATTATTTACAAAAATGTGGCATGCGCATCAGCACACATAGCCATGATAAAAAAGTCAACCATATAGGTTGCCCATTGTTCCATGTATGAATGCCTCATTATGTATCTACCTCTGAAAGGTGCTCTGCTTGTTATGCTTTTTTAACATAATAATTATTGTGCGTTAACTGCTTTCTTGAATTTCGACAATAAAATGTTTAATATCTACTCAAATATCTGTGCATGGCTCACAAAAGATTATTTTCAAATTTGAAGGGACATTTTCTTTGCGTGTGAGACCCAAAAAAGGACAAAACCAGCTTATGCTACATGAGCGGAAGACGGGGCTACTATTTTGGAAGAGGAAACGCGCAAACATTTGGGATTCTGCAGTACAAGTGAAATATCCTTCGTTAGACATGCCTATAAGCCCGTTCGTTTTGCTCTTGCCCCAGGTTAGGGAATTTAAATATATGTATATAAACAGTCAAAAAGCGATCACAGAGATCAAAGATGTCCAAACTGAAACAGAGTGAAAAACAAGCATACAAAATATACAAAATAATATACAATAAATACATACTGTTCAATAATATACAAAACAGTCGAAAAACGATCGCAAAGATCAAACGTTTTGTTTATTATTTTATTTTTGTCTCTTTTTCTAAAATAGATTTGTATATTTTTTATTTTGTTAATATATATATTATAGGCCCGGGCAGGCGTTTTTGTAAAATTTGAAAAACTTAATATATGTTGTTCGGAGAAGTGCGTGCCTCTGAGGACTCTCACCTTGTTCTCTTTCCACGACAATCCTTGTCAGTCTTAAATCCTAACGGGTAGACCAGTCTCTGTAAAGTACGAGATGCCCTTCAGCCCAATGAGATAAAGCTTTAGGACATCCCTCATGTTACCCATATTAAACTACGCATATTCAGGAACTGTTTCCTGCCGACTTGCAAGAACGAAAAATTTTCACGTCTTACGCTTTTGCTTAGATGGAAGTGGACAGCGGATAACCTTAAAAATTTTGTAAGCTGACGAAGACCATTTCTAACTGCCAGGGGCTCGTAATTCGCAAAATTGGAGGGTATGGAGGACCCAGAATCTATTTCTACTGCATTTGTTACATATTGACTCTGCCAAAATCACTGCGTGCTCCTGGCTTACGGCAGCGTTTATCATTGGCCTATTCTTTTTCAAGGAAATCGATCCTGGGAGTCCATTATAAAGACTGTTGAGAATATAGTGGCGAAACTCGAAAAAAATTGCATTTTCCAGTTAAAGTCACCAAAATGCATTCTTTTCGAGTGCAAAAGGGATGAAACAATGTGACAACAGACACCTTACGGAACACTAAATGCCTTTCATAAAAAAGAACTTTGAATCGCTAATTACTCCAGGTGAATAATTTCAGACTTTCGCCCCATTAATTCTCAAAAATTGTTATGTGTTGTCTTTTATATAGAATGTGGTATTTGAATTTGATCCGAAAACTTCTTTTTTCCTCTATTTTTCCCCTAAAAAATTAAAAACGTTTGACTACTAAAATTGAAGAAATAATCTATTTGTTTTGTCTGTTTTTCCTTTTAATATCAACATTTCATGAATTCTTACTTCCTCCTTTCAATATATGTATTGTCGCTGGACACAATAACCCTATTAGCACAAGATGTTCTACAATATTCATACGATATTTTTACGCTGTTGTGTAGTATTCAGAATATCGTGCAACATTCAAAATATCTTGTGCAAATAGGGTAAGCTTGATTATTATATGAAAGGAATTAGATATTGAAAATTATAGCTCGGGCCTTTCAGTCGACAATTTATTTTTTATATAAAAGTAATTACTTTACAAAGAGCTCATTTTGCAGTGAAGACATTAATATTCAACTCCCTATGCAGAACTGCTGAAGGAAGTTTATCAGATTAGTCCAGACACTATTAATAATACTTATCAACTTAGCAAAGAATATTAACTAAGCAAATTGCTGTTGATAAGATCTTTAAGGATGAGATTTAAAATGAAGAAATATCGTAGTTACAAGGAACGGTTTAAGAAATTTTACGGACATTTTATTCATTTTACTATGATTTAGTGCTCTCGAAATTTATATCTTGAGACAGCCTAAATCTCTACATTTATATTCATTGCTTGCACATCAGTTCTTTATCATTTAAGTAAATGTAATGCAAGGAATACTACGGAGCTCATGAACTCAAAGGATGGTAAGCCCAAAATTTAACAATTTTGCTGAAAGATAAGTAACACTAAATTTACAATCTAAGCCTTGGATGCGGTAATTTAAATTTTATTCATCAGTTAATACTTTATCTAGATCCTCTTGTTTCCATGAAACATATTGCCTTTATAACAAGGCTGTTAAGTATCCCTACGTTTCTGTTAGAAAAAATGATATCTAAATCATTTTATGCTAAATTTTTTTTACCATATAATTTTTATTTTTAAAATCAGATATGTAGTTCACACTTTATACGTGAAGTGATAAAGAATAAAAACGTGGATGCATGTTAAATGCATTACTTTTTATAATTATAAATTATTATCGAGGAATGTCATATAAATTCTCAAAAATTCTCTCTGCATTATATTTGACTCGTAATTTCTGGGATATTAAATGCAATGAAGTCATGGTTGTAAAACACTTTTCTATACTAACAAAATATCCAATTTATTAAGCTTATCAATTACAATTCCTCTTTACAGGATCAAAAAGCCAAATTTGATCTTAAAAGGATTATAAAGAAGTTGTTATGTTGTTCCACATTTCTCTTTTCCTCACGATAGCATTTTCATTTCCTTGAAGGTAGGAAACCTTTTCATGGAAAATAAGCATTAATATTTTATTCTGCATTTCGCTTATATTAGTTGTAGAAGAAGGGGATGGAATCTTGAAGCACAGAGAAAAAATAATAGTTTTAATCTTATTGTTCCTTAAACATGTGAAGTCCCCGCTCTAAAGTCGTCTAAAACACTCAGTCTCACACTGCTTGCTGCATCAAATTATACACATCAATCCTCAGTAAATTGGTTGGACTATCTAGGTCAAGTTTTAACTAGGTTTATTCCGTCCGAGCCAGGCAGCATTCCTGATAGTAATTTTCATCAAGGCAGTTAATATGGAATACATAGCAGTAAAATAATTTTTTATGAACAAATTAGGTAGAAGAAGATTTAGGTATTCTAAAAAAATGTCACAACCGTAGAAAATAAAGGACTAGTTTTAACATAAATTAATCATGATTAAGACTAAATTTTTAATTATATTTTAGTGCTTTGATTCATTTATAAGGTAGATCGGGCTGGTTGGGCAAATAGGCACATTGGGCCAGTTGCAACATTTTTAATACTTTTCGGTAATTAATGCTTCCATTCCAGACAAGTGTGTGTATTATCCCGCCTTTTTTCTTCCACATCAGCTCCATTGAAGAAGTAGCGTTCATTAAAGAACCAGCCAGAATTTTGTAATTTTTACTAAGCTGAGCAAATTTCCTCACTTATGAATGATCGTTTTTTTCTTTGCTTATAAATTTTAATTTCCATTTTTAATAATATTTAGAAAGATAATTCTTCATTGTTATTTTATGGCTTGTTTTCTTATCGAAATGCTTTCAGAATAAATCCCTACACTTATGAGAAACAAAAATGGCGATATGGGGCTAGTTGGGCCATTTCGCTTAGGGCATGTTGTCCCGCGCTGCTACACAGAGTTTATAAAGATGTGCGTTATAGAAATATCTATCAATATGTGGGATGGATTCAACCAGATTTATTATGCAAGATACTTGTTAGGAAAAACCATGCGGACTCAATTTTGATTACAATTACGCAATACTATTTGAAGATGACCATAAAAGCTGTATCTCAGTTTCTATTGAATAGAAATGTACAAGATTTGCATATAATACATATAATGTGGATAATAATACGACTACGTTACTTAAGTTATTAAAGTATAATAATATAGAAGAATGTTTTGTGATAGTCACTTCATGTTAGTAGTAGCTAAAAGTTACCACGCAGTCGGGGCAGGTTGGGCCAAGCGACTTGGTGTCAGTTTGAGGTTTTAAATTAATACTAATATTTAATCTATTCAAATTTTACTACGACGAATTATTTCTGAATATTCACTAATAGTGTCAGCTTAAAAAAATTTAAAAAATTTTAATTCCATTTTTTAAAAATTTTTAGAAGAAAAACGGCCCAACTAATACCGGTCTACCCTACTCCAGATAAGAAAATGACAGAAATAATATTTACAAAGAGAATATTTGTTCCAAGCAATTTGACTTTTCTGGTCTATGTTGTTAAATTTTTTATGTGAATTCCTTCGGCTCCTCCTAACGGTGCAGACGGCTTTTTCCGTTTTTCATATTTAGTTCAAAAGAATATATCTCTTACTGCTATGAACCTTTCCTTAAACATCCATGGTTGAAATATTCTTAAGATTTCTGAAATATTGCTAAATTAAAAAATAGATTAATTTATTCACTTTTAACGATAAAGTTTTTCCACTAACTTATCTAATCTGAAAGCTATAAGAACAAAATAATTAGTTGCTGGGGGAATTAATCTGTGTCCGTTAAGATAACAGTCACTTTGCAAATACTTTCATAGTTTTAAGTGAAATTTACTTAAAAGAAATTTTCTAATGTTTATTTCGTTTCTAGAAAATCATTTTGTTCCTCATTTGTTATGTTGTAAATGTCCAATTCAGAGCACTATGAAAATTGACTTTCAAACGCTGCAGAAAATCAAATATTAATCGAGATTCTTCTTAATGTTTAATTTATTATTAAAAATATATTTTATTATGAATTACAGATATCCGAAAAAATTTATTTATCAAAAGATTAACTTATATCTCAGAATCAAAAAACTTGAAAAACATACACGAAAAAAAACATACATGAAATTATTTGCATCAGTTTTTGTTTACATCTTCTTATTTTGTTTACATCTTCTTATAAAATCTGTAGTTAAAGGAATATAACGTTTTGTTCTAAATTCAGTGCAGCAGGAAGACAATATATTTTTCTGAGCCTTTAGAAGCTCACAGTCGAAACTTTTAATATTTTCTTTACTTAATTAAGTTTTCGTACATGAATTAAACAAAAAGGAGAAATCCTTGGTCTTTCAAAAGTGCATTTTATTTTTTCTGTACTTGCACTTAGTCTGAAAACTAAACATATACCTGATATTACTTACATTAGAATACTTCAAACTATTTCAACTGCAAATATGAGAAGGAAATGATTGTTTATTTAAAGTCTATAGTTTTTCGTAGTAATAAACTAATACTCTCCTATATATAACGGGATATTTCCATGCTGAAACAACATTTAATCGAATTTTTCAGAAAATTGTTTAAATTTTAGATTACGTTCTATAAATTGGAAATAAATTGAGGCATTCTTACTGTAAATTCGTATTATTGACTTTGGAGTGTATTATTAGTATAGTGTATTAGTATTATTTATTTGTGTTATTGTATTTATACTGTCCAAATTGTGCATTAATAAACATCGGCATAATGCTGAAAACAACAATATGGTATAAAGAGTGAAAAATACAGATGAGCCATTCAGGTTTTTATTCATACATTCTAATTAACTATTTTCAGAAAAGTACTTATTTCTATGTAACATAGAAGAAACTATAGTTCCTATGCCCTTTAAGGCACTTTGTCTAGTATTGACATTTATCCGGATCAATTTTTTTCTTTTATCAAACCAATACAGAACATTGACATTCTTCTATTTTCGACATTGATTTCATCATTTGCCAAAGTAATCAAACAAAAGAGAGACATCATTTAACCTAAAAATACATCTTTTCATATAAATAATAGCAAACACAGGAAGTTCAACTTTCCAAGGCTGAAAGACAGATCTTGCTAACAGAACTCTAGGTCTCTTTCATCCATTGTCATTTCAGCTCATCAAATGAAGAAAAGATTTTATCTTATAGCTTTATCAAATGAAGAAAAGATTTTATCTTATAGCCTTGCATTAGCGGCCATCATTCAACACCCACTCACAGCTCTCTTAAATAATGCCTTGATTCCAATACCACTTTTTCGTACGAACCTGTATAGAATATTTGCTTAGTAAGAGTCCCAATACAGAATATCACCAGAAGACAACTTTACGATATAGTTGCAACGAAAAAGGAAAAGACGTTCTTTCCGTTTTTCAGTTGATTGTCTGCAGTGATATGAATATTAGTTCTTCGCCTTTGAAAATTGTTGATAGCTAAATGCCTTCCACATATATTATTAAAAATAATATTTTTAATTCTTTGGAATCATTATACATTATTTTTAAGTTGATTTAATTGGTCTGCAAAATAAATGAGCTCTTTATGTATAATTAAGCTTCTATCATAAAGCGAACATAGCTTCTTCAATCATAAAAACAATTATTAATCTACGTAAAATACTTATTCTTTTCATATAGAAATCTTTTATGGACTGTTGCTTTCACTTTCTCTACAGAAAGTTTTCAAAAATGAAAAATAATTAGAATCGTTATCTTTTCTTTTTTAATATCTGATAGTTTACTAAAATTCAAATAATTCTGGATAAAATTAGAGAGTTTCAATTTAAAATTTTATTTTCTTCGATCAAAAAAGTGCATTACAAATGAAAAATTCTGAATAATAATATTTTTCCTATATGACAATTCCAGACAAATGATGAGTCTTAAATGATTTTTAATTATTATAGGTTTTCTTAATCGCCTCACGCGTTAATACTTTTAAGATTTTCATTCGAAATTCAAAATAAAATATGCCTATTATGTTGAAAAAAGTCATTTATTAATGGGCACAAAAGAACATTTAAGTTAGCCTAACAAAAATTCATAAGTAATTTGATCATGATATACAGGTTTGGAACATTTCTTCATTCTTCATTGATTTTCTTTGAGTCCTTCTAGCTCCCAGACACATTTTTAATTTTCTTCGTTCTTCTTCTGTTGAAGAAATTTCTAAGCTATTCCATCTCTAAAATTAATGATTTACACTTAAAAAATTTTAACTACGTTATGTTAGCAAACATCGCTATTTTCTGATGTGTAATCTAGAACACAAAAATACTTCTGAATTGCTCATTTGGAAATAAACTTATTTTCATAGTGAGAAATATATATATATATATTTAATTCTATAACTGATATGATTCCGTTTCTCTGTTGTCTGTATTTAAAAATCTTTTTTTATATATAAATCCATCTGATGCTTCATTAAACACCATATAAAAGTGTAAGGCTCCAATTTATTAATAAATTTATTTTGGTTATAAAAGAGTGAGTGGCAACGAAACAACAAGATTATGACAACAGAGTTGTAAATATCATCATTCGCTTCTCGCTATGCATCGCTGTACGCATTTTCGCTAAATAAATGGTATTTATTTTTAATTCTTTGGCTACCTTTTTAGTTCTAAATTTATATTTAAACTCATTCACGATCTAAACTATTTCTTTTGTACCTTATGAAAGGTATCTTAATTGTTTTGGAGCTTCAGAACTTTCAACTTTAGTTTAGGGGATTTTTTTGTCGAAACTAATGTACAAGCCTAGAAATACAAAAAAGGGTTGCATTTTTGTCTGAAATATTTGTAATTATGAAAATGAACAGGACACGAATAATGTTTAATCAAACCGTATAAAATCTGAAAACTGAAAAAAAATGATTATTACTACTGGGAGAACATGTTATAATTAATTAATGCAGATTAAATGCAGTTTTCTGATTTCATTTAGTGGTGGTTTAAAAAACATATTTTCCTCAAAAAACTTTAGAATAAAAGGAATTTTTATCTTGCATTTTTGATAATTAACCAATTTATCGATAGGATCAAATTTATAGTTCAATCAACGAACGTCCAAAATGGAGGTGAAAAAACATTAACTCATATAGTTTTGAAAATTTTTACACATGTCCGCGAGGGCCTTAAGATTAACATACTAAAAGTCCCTGGTCCTTGAGAGTGGATCGCGGTGCCATCTTGGATTTCATACCCCTTTTTTAGTTTTTGTTGAATATCTCGAAAACCATTCAGAATTCAAATTACAATTGATTTAAAAAATTAAAGAGCTGGCAATTCTCTACAAATAAATACTTTTATTTTTTCCAGTTTTAATAGTTTCCAAAATAATGGGTCTCAAACGTTGCCGCCATATTGGATTTACTCAATCACTTTTTGTTTTTTTCAGTATCTCGAAAACTATTCAATATTCAAATTATATATGATTTAACATATAAGGAGCGTACCATTGCATACAAACGAATGCTTAGTTTTTTCATCAAGCTTTAATAGTTTTTGAGATAATTGGTCTCAAATTGAATGAACTAAAAAAATCTTATTTGATAGTCCAGTCAACGAAGGATTAAAAAAAAACGCAAAATCGTATAGTTTCGAAAATTGGTACACTTGTTCGTGAGAGGCTCCTGATGAACATACAATAAGTCCCCGGTCCTGGAGAGTGAGCTCGCGGCGCCATCTTGGATTTCATCCCCTTTTTTAAAATTTTTTCGAATATCTCGAAAATTATTCAGTTTTTAAATCACAATGGGGAACTTCAGCATTTTTTTTATTTTTTAAATCGATTTAAAATGCTTCGAAACGAACAATAACATTAAAAAAAATTCTAGATAGTTTTTTTTTTAAATTTGCAATCAAAGTTCACCTCTCAGAAAACGCGGGAAAAACGATCCATTTTGGCGCGAAACGGGTCTGACGTCAAAGTTGCCAAACAGGGGAGACACACTTTTCCTTCCCGTTCGCGCTCTATAGAGATTCTCTTTTTTTCTATATTTTCCGATTATCGCATCAGATAAAATAACGTCGGAAAGATACAAGTATTGTATTGTTCCTAAATGTCGTAATACAACTGTAACGGCACCCGATAAATTATTTATCAATGTGCCAAAAAATTATGTTATTCGCAAAAAGTGGTGTAAAGCGATGAAGAGCGATCCGAAGCTATATCCGGAATTATCAGCATACAGCGTTCGTCATGTCTGTGGAGATCATTTTGATGTGAGTTATTAATCTATATTATACCTATTAAAACTGTATATCATGAAGCACAGTAAATTCAGAATTCGATATCTTTTTTGTTTTTAAAAGAAGTATAAGGTGATGTTAGCAGCAAAAAATAAAGATATTTTAAAGCAAATAGTTAAAGTTAATTAGTTTTTTCCCATTTGATAACATGGGATTTTTTTTTTGAGGGGCCATTGCCCCTCAAAGGGTAAAAATATAGAAGATCCCACTTTCTTTAAGAATCTTTTTTAAAAAAAAACTTACTCATGTTATTTTATAACATAAATTTTTTCAATGGATATTCGAATCTTTCTTAAATTTTTAAAAAATTACCAGTACTATTGAAAATTAACAAGAATATCTTAAAAATTAGTTTAAATTCAAGACTTTTTTGATAATAAAATTTGTTTTCATTTGTAGTTCAACAAAATAATTCACAGAATTAACTTTTGATGCAAAATAAATTCTTTATATTCAATGAATGCATTAAAATCAAAATTAGTCTTCAAAAAGTTAGTTTGCTCATCAATTATTATAGTTGAGAAAAGGTGAGATAAATTTATCTCATCGTGCATCTCAAGTTTGTTGATGGCAGCACTTAAATTTCTAGATCAGTCACATTTGGTCTGGTTTGAATATTATTATAAATTTATATAGTTTTTTTTATATAATTCAAAAACTTACTTTGCAGTAAAGAAGGCTTTCTACTTATAGTTACTTTGTTCGTACCTTTTCTTTTCTTTTGCAATTTACGAAAGTGGTTACAGTTTTATCATTTTTAATTTTTTAGTTCATTTCTTTATATAAGTTATTTCTACCATATTTTATATTAATTAGTATAAACTAGTATTTTAAAATTAATACTTGTACAAAGGACATAATTATTAATAACATTATATAGTAAAATAAAGCGTAATAAAATAAAACTATATAAAATAAATAGGTGTGTTTTTAAAAAAATGCCGTACCTGAAATTATTTTGAACGGAACTTCTGAAATAAATAAGTTCCTGTTTTTTTCTTGTGGGCATACGGAATTTAGTACATCATGCAAAATCAGGTTCTTATCTTTTCATTCTTTCTCGTGCAACAGAAATCGCAGCGTCTTCTCTTAATGCCCGAGGGCCCTCTGCAATTTATTGTTGCTTGATGATTTCCAAAACCTATCCTTTTCTCCTAAGACGAAGCCTTTTCTATATAATATAGAGCCCTGTTCCTGTAACTGAATGCATTCAAAGGAAGGTCAAAACAACTTTTCTTATGAGATAATTTACGAGCCGGCGTTTTGTGACCAGTTTCTTTGTCGGAACTGAATAATTACAGACACATATACTGACAAAACATTTGTGTTACTTCCCTTGTAATAAAATAAGTAAACAATCAGGATTTTACTGATAGAAAGTGAGTAGCTTGCTTTGTTCCGAAGCTTTCAAAGAGATCCTTAAAAATACTACAGAATAGTGTGTCACATTTGAGTGCTGATTGTTGGAAAATCTGTTGCATTCAGAGAGATACACATTCTTTCAAGGCATTAAGCTAAAAACTTCACTTTTAAAATGTTAGCTGGTACAAACGCCTTGATTCAAAGCAGAGTACAGAACAAGCGAAAGAGAAGTATGCGAAGGAAGGCACCCTTGACGTGAGAATCTACTCGGCCAATGAGAGTGCGTTACGGATTGCATCATGATTCCTGCTATTTCAGTGCATCTTTCGCTCTCAATATTTAAATAAATAAATTTTTCTGTAAAATTTCACTTGCATACTTGAAATTAGAATGATTTTTTCTACAAATACGGATGGTTTTCACGTGTTTTTAAAAAATGCTGAAGTTCCCCATTGATGAAACAAATTAAAGATCGCAAAATACCCTACATCTAATGGGATGCTTGTGAAGAAATCAATTGTATCTATTTTATTATTTAAACGGAATTCGATAACTTTATTATTGTTTTTAATTATACAGGTAAAATTTTCGCCTTCAATAAACTTGAGGATTATGCTGAGAGATTTCGAGAAGTTTCTTTGTCCTATCTCCTGTTGGCTGCATCCACAGTTTTAGGTACGTAAAATTATCTCTAATATCTGGTATTTCATTCGAATTCTTTTATCATAATGATCGGGGGAAGGCAGTGTTTTTAGCTTTATGCTAGTACTATTCGCAGAAAACATTATGATTTCTCTAATTTTTTAGCGGTTCCTATAAGTTTCACTTATTTACCCCTGATGAGCACCTACATGCTTTTACCGATAAACAACAAGTCTTTCTATTTAAATTTAACATTGAACAATTTTCATGACAATGATATTTTCCACAAATCTGCTTGAATTTCAGCATTATTGCGCATTCGTTGCGTTTGTATTTTATATTATCATCCCATTTTGTTTATTTTCTCCCTATAAGAACTCTCGGCATTTTGTTTCGACAGATTTGTTTCTTTACATTTTGGGAATTATGAATGTTTATGTTGATTATGATGCTTTTGCAATTCTGTTATGATTGTTTCTTATTTATTTTATATATATATATATATATATATATATATATAAGATTGCATCATTGCATCATATTTTTATTTTTAAGAAAATTTCCAAATTAATATATATTATTATAAAGGGTTTAATTTAAATTTATAGTTAATTTTTTTATATGTTTAGTATAGTATTAATAACTTGATTTTGAAATAATATTTTCATTTTAAATCCGGAACTGTTTTTCGGATGGAGCTCATGTCATAACAATAATTAAGACTATCGAATTGGTATGCTTTAAGTTATATACTTTCTCGTTTTTAATCTTGAAAGATTTTGGAGATTTATCCCCCTAATTTTTGTTTTTCCAAAAATTCGCTTTCGCAGAGAGTTGGCGCCACAAATCTAGATTATTGCGACAAAATAGATTCCCAACATCGATTGGCATTTGATTGATGGACTTCCAATTCTGGGTTGTCTTTTTCATAGTAGTAATAGTATATGATCTAACTATCTTTTGTATTTCATTTGTATGACTATTGATGAGGTAACTTTATTTAATTTTAATCTTTAGATTAACCCCTTCGGGACGGCCGCTCTCTGAAAGAAACGTGCCCATCGGCCGGGAGCTGGCAAGCGCATTCTGTGCCTACCGGCCGAAGCATTTTCTCCCGCTAAGCCTAACACGCATTAAAAGTGCGCGTTATATAATAATGGATAAGAGGTGTCCTTTACATAGAAATGAAACCATTTTTAAATATGCGGGAAACGATATCATATTCTAAATCATAAAAAAAGTTTAATTAAAATACTTGATTTTTAATAATAAAAATAAAAATACAGTGTTTTCCCCTATAATTGAAATTACCTAAATAAACGCTAGATTATTGATAGAAAATTCAAAAATATAGGAAAAAATAAATATTTACATTCAATATTATAAAATACTTCAAGAAAATTGTAATAATTAACTCTTCAAAGCCTTCTGAAAAATCTTCTATTTTAGAACTCCACTGACATGACGGAATTGGAATCGATATATTAGTACTATCCTCTTCTAATTCAGAATTTGATGATTCATAACTATCTAAAGAACTCTAATAATTTATTGCTTTATCACTATCGTCGGAAAAATACATAGATTTGTCATTTAAAAATTTACATATTTCCTCCTCGGAATGTTATCGCGTTCTTTTAGCAATAACTGCAAAAATAAAACAGAGAGGCATAAAAACCCTTGACAGTGCATCTCCCATAAAATCTCAACCCCAGCGAAAGGAGAAACTATAAACCAATCACTCCAAAATGAGTTAAAGAGCTCTTTAACACATGCTTCTATTTACACTCGCCAGAACGTGTTTCTGTTTATATCTCAAAAATAAAATAATTCTAATAGAATGATTCACAGACACGTGGCCGACTACAATCTGACCTCGGAGAGAAAAATACTAATGTACGGGACCAATCTTTTGAAAGAAACATGGAATAGTAACGCCATTGATAGAAAACATTTTGTTCCAAAAGCCAAACGCATATGTGCGGCTCTCGGCCCACAGCAACACTTTCGCCGTAACGGAAGGAAGGATGCGTCTCTCGGCCCTGAGATGAGTCAAGCTGAAACGCACATATACAGCGCTCTTAATGTATGCATATATTGAGAAGGTGGCACGTGTTTCGATTGTTTGAAATTTTTAACTATATATATATATTTCTGAAAGCATGCCTGATAATTAAAATTATATATTCAGGTGGGACTGCATAAAAAGCTCGGAAAATTCATGAATTTTGATATACATATTGTTTTCTTCGTCATCGTTATTAAATGGGATAGTAACTATGTGATAAATTTACTAATGTAATTTAAAGTATACTTTTGAAACATAATTTCGTACTGAAAATAATTTAATCGTAGTTTATATGTGCAATTAAATATGAGTTTCACTTCGATA